>CM065591.1:203229774-203399673 GCA_033119425.1 Bufotes viridis
TAAATCCTGGCTGATCCAGGCCTGATTCATCTTGACAAAGGTCAGTCTCTCCACATTTTGGGTAGACAGGCGAATTCTTCTTAGGGTAACTATGGCCCCCGCCGCACTAAACAGCAGTGCTGATGCCACACTACTGGCCAGGGAGGACAGCTTTTCCAGGGCAAACTCGGCCAGTTGCGGCCACAAATCCAGTTTGGCTGCCCAGTAGTCTAGTGCAGTGATGGGCAACGTGCGGCTCTCCAGCTGTTGCAGAACTACAACTCCCAGCATGCAAAGCCTGTCTATAGCTATCAGCCTACTGCACGGCATGGTGGGAGTTGTAGTTTAGCAACAGCTGGAGAGCCGCACGTTGCCCATCACTGGTCTAGTGGATCTTCAATGTGGGGTTGCAGGGTGCTGTCCAAGTATGCCACCACTTGCTGGTTCAAGTCCTGCTCCAGGTCTACCTGCTGCTGCTGGTGAGTAGTTTATTCACTATGCGGGTGAAGAAAGCTGCTCATCAGCGACTGTAGACTCAGGCTGCTGCTGATGGAGCTGGTACTGCTATTGCCACCCCACCCCTCCCCAGCAGCCATGGCAGTAGAACGTTAACACAGACGGTCAGTCCTGCAAGAGGATGGACGATGGCGCAGATAGGCAGCGGCCAACTGACTACATAGGATGTCTATACAGTAGTTCAGTTTTCCCTCTCAGTGGGTGTAAAAAAGGCCTCCATTTTGGACCAGTAACGAGGGTCCAAAAAGGTGGAGAGTCAGAAGAAATCCCTCTGCCGAATGGTCACAATTCGGCTGTCACTACACAAGAAAGTGAGCATGCATCGGGCCATTTGTGCAAGTGACTCAGAGGGACTCCCTGCCTCCATCTCCACTGCATACTGCCATGCTGCGTCTGGGTCCTCTGTCTAGTCTTCCTCATCACCCTGTAGCTCCTCTGGCTGCTCCTGCTCCTCCTCTCCTGTCAGCTAAGATAGAAAAACCACCCATTTCGCTACACAATGCCTGTGCTCCAATGTCCTCCTCCCCCTCCTCATCCAGTTCAGCCCCCACAGGGCTCATGTGGCCGTGAGATCTAGGCGCCAAATCTCCTGTCCCCTGTCCAGCCATTGTTACCACCATCTGTTCCAGGAAATGAAGCAGTGGAATGACGTTGTTTATCCCCTACTCCTGGCGACTGACAATTAACGTCGTGTCTTCAAAGGGCCTAAGCACACGGCAGGTGTCACGCATGAGCTGCCACTGGCTGACATCGTTAGTTGTCACAGGAGAGTACTCCTATCCGCTTGGATCATCAAGAAATCATTGATGGCATTTCTCTGTTCGTATAGTCGGTCCAACATATGGAGGGTGAAATTCCAACGGATGGAAACGTCGCATATCAGCCTATGTTGGTGGATGTCATTCTGCCACTGCAGCTCAAGGAGGGTGTGTTTTGCGGTGTATGAGTGGCTGAAGTGCATGCAAAGTTTCCTGGCCATTTTAGGATGTCTTGCAGATGGGTAGAAGACTTCAGGAACCGCTTGACAACCAAATTAAACACGTGTGCCATGCAGGGCACATGGCTCAGGCTTTCTTGACGCAGCTCCGACACCATGTTCTTCCCGTTTTCGGTCACCATGGTTCTGATTTTCAGTTGTCGCGGATTAAGCAAGGATTCGATTTCTTGATGAATCCCACAAAGCAGTTCCTCCCCCTGTGTGACTCCATTTGCCAAGGTAAACCAGGTGCAGAACAGCATGACACCGCTGTGCCCTGCTCAGGTAGTATGCTTGAGCGGCACTGTGACTTGTCCCTGCAGTGGAGGATGAGGAGGCAGAGGCGGACATTGACGCAGGAACAAAGATGTGACAACTTCGAGGCAGTAGCGGTGTGACCTGGCCAAGTTGCTGGTGTGGCCAGTGGGCCGTAATGGACATGTATTGTCCCTGACTGTAGTTGAAGCTCCACACGTCGGCGCTGCCGTGCTCTTTGGTAGACACCGACAGGCTCATGGACAGGCCCACCTTCTTTTCTACATATTTGTGCAGGGCTGGTACTGCTTTCTTGGAAAAGAAATGACTGCTTGGGACTCTTCATCGCGGCTCGGCACAAGCCATCCATTCTCTAAAAGATGCAGAGTCCAGCACTTGGAAAGAGAGGGACTGCAGCACCAGCAACTTTGACAGGAGCACATTCAGCTTCTGTGCCGTTGGATGCGTGCACGAATACTGCTGTGTCTTGGCAATCGCTTCGGTGATAGATTGCTGACGGAATGACTGACGAGGAGTAGGAGGAGGAGCATCAGGACCAGCAGAAGATGGGAATGACAGACCGCTTTCTTCGGCTGAGGTGGTGGAGCCTTGACTGCCTGAAACAGAGTGCGTGCCACTGGGTGATGCAGCGGGTGCTGCGGCAGGCTGGACCGCCACATCGGAGCCACGGTTCTCCCAGGCAACTTTATGGTGACTCTGCATATGTTGATGTAGGGCTGTGGTGCCAACACATTGGCACCCTGGCCACGCTTCATCTTCTACTCACATATTCTACATATGGCCATGTTCACGTCCTCCAGAGGCTTAAAAAAAACTGCCACACCACCGAGTAGGTCATTCCCCCCCCCCCCAACAGTCCACACTGACTGACTGCTACCGCTGCTGCCTCCGTGAACCCCTGCATCACTACTTCCCGATGCCTCCCAAGTGCGATCGGCCACAGCATACAATGCTTCTGCGGCTGAGTGAACAGCAAAGGACAGAGGCAGGTTGAGGACAGGTGAGGGCACAGGGCTTGCTCCCGGGCAATACCAACTAACGAACCCACCGACTGTTGGCTGGGGGTGTCGAATGTCACTTGGGATGAAGTGGATGACCGATTTTAACCAATCAAGAACTGCCGGGTTTTTGGTTAAGACATGACCGCTAGATGACACCTGGTGCTCAGGCCTCTCGCTGTGACTCCTGCTGCCATGCCCCCTTACTCTGCTGCAACCTTTGCCTGTGCCAGAAACATTTAGGCCTCTGCCACTCCTCTGTGTATGATCTGGTACTTCTCTGTCTGACATACTTTTAGCTGAACTAAATAAATTAAAAGCAAATTAAAACACCCCTAAAAGCGACTAATATATTTTTTTTGTACTGAAATAGGCCACTAAATGCTTTGACCACAGATAACTGCAACAGTAAACTGCGTATATACTTTTTTTTTGTACTGAAATAGGCCACTAAATGCTTTCACCACAAATAACTGCAATAGTAAAATGCGCATATATTTCTCTTTGTGTACTGAAATATGCCAGTAAACACTTTTAGCGCAAATAACTGCAAAAGTGAACTGCGTATATATTTCTCTTGTAGTACTGAAATAGGACACTAAATGCTTTTAGCGCAAATAACTGCAAAAGTGAACTGCATATATATTGATCTTTTTGTACTGAAATACGGCACTAAACGCTTTCCCCACATATAGCTGCAGAAGTGAACTGCATATATATTTATTTTATTTTCCACACATATAAGCCACTAAAGGCTTTTCAACATAGCACTTGTAACTACAGATGAGCGAACTTCTATTTTTAGTTCGGCGTCCAAAGTTCGGGTTCGGATTATGGTAGCATCCCGTTATGGATTCCATAACGGCATTTGGAATCCATAAGGGGCTGATTCATTGAACCCGAACCTTGGACAACCCTAAGGACCTGGGGTGATGTCCCCGTCATGTGATCAGTGCAGGGGGCGTGGCTCAGCACTGGATTGGATAAGAGGTGATCCAGTGCTGAGCCATGCCCCCTACACTGATCACATGACAGTGACATCACCCCAGGTCCTTAGGGTTGTCCAAGGTTTGGGTTCAATGAATCAGCCCCTTATGGATTCCAAATGCCGTTATGGAATCCATAACGGGATGCTACCATAACCCGAACCCGAACTTTGGAAGCCGAACTAAAAATAGAAGTTTGCTCATCTCTACTTGTAACCAAAGAACAAATTGCTGGAATGATAGAGCTGTATAATGGCTATTTGGATCCCCAAATAATCTTTCCCTGCACTTCGCTTTTTTTTCACAATTAGGTTTTCCCGATCACTGTCCCTAGCGCCTGTTCCGACCTTTCTCCCTGCACTGTTCCGACCTTTCTCCCTGCACTAAGATGCTGTGAAACGATTCCTCCCTATCATTTCCCTGCACTTATAAATCGTTTTTTCAGTTGTTTTTTTTTTTTACAATGAGGTTTTTCCAATTGCTGTCCTTAGTGCCTTATCATATCTGTTACTGCACTCAGAACGCTGGAAAATGTCTGAATCTAAGATGGCCGCTGTATTTATAGGGCTGAGACATCACAGGGCTGGCTGGCTGCTGATTGGCTGCATCATGCATCATGTCAGTCTGGGTGATCCTGCATTCCCATACTTCATTTCTCCATGTCCTCACACGTGCAGCAGCCATTTTAGAAAAAATGCAATTCGTTGCCACAAAGAGCGAGGAAATTCACATTCGTTGCAAATCAAATTTTGTCAGCTATGATTCGATCATCCCTAAATCTAAAGTTATGCCTGGACTGGGCATAAGGTATCACAGCCCCTGAGTCTCTGCTAGAGCAGAGACACGGGAGAAGTCGGCAAGAGACGGAACAGAGTGGTCCCTTGCAGGCAATCGCTCTGATTGGTTAGTCTGTGCAGACTAACCAATCGGACTGTAGGCAGTGTAAAATGCTGGTTTCAGGCCCTGATCTCCACTCTGGAAATCAGATCTTGAAATCTGCCATTGCCCTCTTTGCGCCCCTGATGCCCCCCTGTGCTGCCCCATGCCATAGGGCAGCTGTATTTGTCATCAGAAGTGATTGTCAGCTATAACAAACACTCTGCTGCAACAGCCGAGATCAGTGCTGGCACCGATTCTGGCCGTTTAACCCCTTAGATGTCACGGTCAGTAGCTATCTGCTGTATCCATGGAGTTAACAGAGGGAGGAGGCTCCCTCTCTTTCCCATCGGGCAGCCGTGCTACAATGCCAGTGGCTGGATGGTTGCCATGTTAACCAGACGCCTTAGAAAGGCATACAGGCTTACAATGTACAAACCGGATTCCAAAAAAGTTGGGACACTAAACAAATTGTGAATAAAAACTGAATGCAATGATGTGGAGATGGCAAATGTCAATATTTTATTTGTAATAGAACGTAGATGACAGATCAAACGTTTAATCCGAGTAAATGTATCATTTTAAAGGAAAAATATGTTGATTCAAAATTTCACGGTGTCAACAAATCCCCAAAAAGTTGGGACAAGTAGCAATAAGAGGCTGGAAAAAGTAAATTTGAGCATAAGGAAGAGCTTGAAGACCAATTAACACTAATTAGGTCAATTGGCAACATGATTGGGTATAAAAAAAACTTCTCAGAGTGGCAATCGTTAATTTCTAACGATAATTTGTTTTCCCTTAGTCCTAACAGCAGCACAGATGGGGTTAACCACCCCCCCTGGCAGGACCGGCGGAATGTTTAATGAGCCCAAGACTAATAACTCAATTTAACAATTAAGTATCTCCTTAAAAGGAGGAAGTCAACCCCCAGCCCACTGTGTTTATAGCAAGAAAAAAACTAGACTTACTAGGGTGGGAAATTTGTGTGCTGCTGTTAGGACTAAGGGAAAACAAATTATCGTTAGAAATTAACGATTCCCTTACGTCCTACCAGCAGCACAGATGGGGAGATAGCAAGAAGAAACCCCTAGGGAGGGCCTTCCTGCCTGGCAGAACTAAGAAAAGTCTGCCCAAAGGCCGAAAACTCAGCTAGACTGACATCTAGTCTATGATGGGAGATGAATGTCGATTCAGAGCTCCAGGAGGCAGCTTTGCAAATCATGTTGAGAGGCAGAAGACTCCTCTCGGCAAAGAAGTAGCCACAACTCTAGTAGAGTGGGCCTTCACAAATCCCGGAGGGTCCAGAGATTGTGGAAACAAAGGATTCCTTAATAGCCTCCTCAATCCACCGACTGATGGAAGGTTTGGATGCCTTATAGCCTTTAAACTTACCGGCAACAGGATTAGCAGATTCTCATCTTTCCTGAACTCCTTGATCTATCCACATAGATCTGGAGACATCTCGAGACGTCCAGAGGATGTCTAGCAGGTTCCTAGGAGGAGGTGGTAGATGTCGACAGAACCGGGAGGAATATCACCTGGTTGATGTTCTGGAAGGAAGGAACTTTAGGCCTACAATACGGGAGGAATCTAAGAAGGTCCCGGTCATGTAAGAATAGGGCTCATGTGCTGAGAGAGCTTGAAGCTCAGAGACCCTCTTGGCCAAAGTCACTGCAAGGAGAAACACAAACTTCCAAGTGACGAACTTGATGTCCACCTCCTCTAACGGTTCAAAGGGGAGATGCTAACCCCTGAGAACTACTGAAAAACCCATTGAAAAAAAGGGGTCTCAGTACTGTAGGCTTTAATCTTTCAGCTCCTTTAAGGAACCGTTTGATCAGCGGGTCCTGAGAAAAAAGCCTGTTAAGGCAAGCTGAGATGGCTGAAACTTGAATCTTCAGAGTAAAAGGGCAAGGCCTCTATCAAGGCCGTTTTGCAGGAACTGAAGGATAGCGGAGAGGGGCGGATCTGCAGACGCCTCCTCAGTTGAGGTACAACAGGATGAGAATATCCTCATAATACAAGAGTAGGCTCTCTTGGTAGGGTCCGCTCTAGAATGAGACAGCGTTCTCAGGACCGACTCTGAAAGCCCTTCTATTCCGGGAAGGGACTGATCAACCTCCAGGCTGTCAGGTTGAATCTGAGCAGAGGTGAGTGTCCCACGACACCAGGGTCTGCTGTGGGGGGAGCCTCCAATATTGTCCTCGACTCAACTGGGTGAGCTAGGTAACCAGGATCTCTTCGGCCAAAACAGTATGATGGCTATCACCGAGGCCTGATCCTGACGGATTTTCATCAATACCCTCGGTATCATGGAAAAGGGAGGGAAGATGTAAGCCAGCCTGAACCTCCAGGATATTGACAGAGCGTCTAACGCCAGGGGGTTGTCCTCCCTGTAGAGGGAGCAGAACCTCTCCACCTTGGCATTGAACCTTGTTGCCATGAGACCCACCTCTGGCATACCCACTTGAGGACTATCTGCTTGATTCTCCAGATGTAAAGACCACTCTACCGACGGAAGACCGCGGCTCAGCCGCTATCATATTGAGGGAGCCTTGGATGTGGATCGCAGATAAGTGGGAAGGTACAACTCTGTCTAATCCAGAATCACCCGATCTCTGACAAGAGGGAAGTGATCTTGTGCCTCCCTGCTGGTTGATGTAAAGTACCGCAGTCACATTGTCTGACTGGACTTTCACCGCTTTGCCCCGGATCTGAGGGGCTAAGTGAAGGAGGGCTAGCCGGATAGCCTGAATCTCGCGGAGATTGGATGAAAGAAGCCACTCCTGAGGAAACCAGGTCCCGTGAACTGGAGTGTCGTCTAGGTGAGCGTCCCAGCCTACTTAGGACGCATCTGTAGTCAATATGACCCAGACTGGCTGGGTCATAGACTCCGTCTAAAGATGGCACCACCATCTGAGGAATACCGAGTTTGCCAAGTCAGGGAGCACAGGAGTTTAGCCCAGCAGGGCTGCCATTCCATTAGGAGAGGACCTCCGACTGTAGAGGCGGAGGTGCCATAGAGACCAAGGGACTGCTTCCGCAGACGCTGACATGAGCCCCAACATCTTCATGAGAGTCCGGATTGGAACTCGCCGGGGAAGGGAACTTGCCGTGTTCTGAACCCGGAATCTTCTTTCTGGAGTCAACTGGAGCTACATCCCAGCGGAGTCGGTTATGAAGCCTAGATATCTTACTGAAGTCGACGGGCTCACGTTCGACTTCTACCAGCTGATGATCCAACCTAGGTGGAACAGAAAGGAGATTGTTACCTGAAGAAGTTGGGTTAGGACCGCTAGAGCAGAGGCTTTCAAAGCCAGTCGTCCAGATAAGGAATGATGGTCAGTCCTTGAAGCGTCAAAGCCGCCACCACAGAACCACCACCTTGGTAAAAGTGTGAGGGGCAGAAGAAATGCCAAAGAGAAGGGCAACAGAAGATGCTTGACGACACCGGACACCTGGACTGTGATCCTGATATACTTCCTGGAACCAGGATGGATCGGGATGTGCAGATATGCATTCTTGAGGTCCAGGGTTGCCATCACGTCTCCAGGATTGACGACGTGAACTACTGACCTGATGGTTTCTACACGAAACTTCACCTTCCTTATAAATCGATTGAAATATCTCAGATCGATAATCATCCGGAGATCTCTTGAAGTCTTGGGAACCAGAAAAACTGGTGAATAGATCCCTAGTACCCGTTCTCCTGCCGGAACCTCCTCCAGAGCCCTTTTGCAAATGTAGTCCTGAATGTACGCCTCTAGGATCGCCTCCTTGGCAGCTTGTAGAAGGTTGATCTTGACAAACCTGTCCAGTGGAATAGAGGTGTTGTTGACTAAATAACCGTTGAAAATGATATTCAGGACCCAGGGATCCGAGATCTCTTGGATCCATTCTTCTCAGAAGTGGGAGAGATTACTCCCGACGGGTACATGAAGCTTATTGGCAGGACGGCAGGAGTAACGGGAATTAAGCAAGAGCCTCAAAGAGGCCCGTAGTCAGGAGGTGGATTTTCCGTCCTTGGCTCCTCCAAATGGAATATGGGCCGCCGATCTCAGGGCCATGCTATATATATAGGCCCCTGACATTATTTGATAGTATTGTTACAGGGTGCCAAAGGCACTTGGTCTCCCATGAGCCACAGACCTGCTGCTTAGCTTCAAGAGCAAGGAATCTGTGTTTGGCCTCATATCCAGGACTTGCTTTGCTAGCGGGAAGCTTCCTCGCTAGCTTCAACTGGGGCTGTGCGGTATCGCACAAGAAGTCCGTAGCCAGGTTGATGGTCTTGAAAGCATCTGGTTCTCATCAACTTGAATTGATCCAGGTGAGATCAGAGGAACGTAGAGACTTCAAAAAGCCGCTATGGCTGTGGAAGCGGAAGCCGCAGCTGCCGTAACACCCCGTCTTAGTGTGCACTCTGCAAGGGGGTCCTGCAGCTAGACCCATCGTCTGCAGGAACCAGAGTGCGCTTGGACAACTTGGCAATAGCCATGTCCACCTTGGGAATGGATCCCCACGAATCCACCAAGGGTTAAGCCATCGGGAACATGGATTTAAACTTCTTTGTTAAAACCGGACCTTTTCCAGGTTTTTTCCACTCTATATCATGACAGAGAGGAGGGTCTCATCCGCTTTGAAGACACGATGTGCCCGAGTAGCGGGAACAGAGGCTCCCCGAGTCAACATCATGGTCCCCCGACCTGATGGACTTGAGCAACTTCTGTGTCTTTCCAGGAGAAAACACAATATCAGCTCCTCCTCCTATCCGAGGAGTAAGAAACTAAGGAGACCAAGAAGGTCTCTACCGGGACAGAGGTCTCCCATCCTGGTCTTAGCCCAGCCTAAAGCTGCTTAGCTTCTGCGATCTTACGAGTGCAGGTATGATCAGCTTACAATAACCGTTGACTGCTGCAATGGTAGCAGGATAGATGCTTCCTCTTGGAATCCACTTTCCTGCCTTCCGAATCCCGCGGAGGAGACATCACTGCGGGAAAAAGGGACAAATGAAACATTTGTAAACCACCTATCTATGCAAGAAAGGAAGAAAAACAGACCGGAGGCAGCTGAGTAAAAAACACCACAAGTGGAACAACACCAATTTTAGGACTCTGGAAGCTAGCTGAAAAAGCATATGTAGCCAGAGACTGAACTGGAGCACACAGCCTCCCAAAATAGGGGAAGGGGAGGGATAGCCAATCCACCCTTCCCCAGTAAATCCTCCACAGGAAGATGCATAAAAAAAAAAAAATTGCATCTATGAAAAAATCGTGCCCGTGAAAAATCACGGCCGGATTACCCGGAGGTGACGCAAAGGAGAGTCCCGCGTCACCTCCGGAAGATGGCGGCGCACAGGGACCGGGAATCCTGGACCAAGGACGCCGCCAAAATACCCCAGCCAGGCGCAACTGCGCGGGGCCAGCAGCAAACAAGCTGCCGGCCAACCTGACAAGGTACCTAGGAAAAAAGGCAACGCCGTTACCCAAACGAAAAGAAGGCTCCCCGCACTTTCCATAAGAAAGGGGGGAACAAACCGCCTAGTCCACCTGTCCAGGAGGACAGAAAAAAACACAGTGGGCTGGGGGTTGACTTCCTCCTTTTAAGGAGATACTTAATTGTTAAATTGAGTTATTAGTCTTGGGCTCATTAAACATTCCGCCGGTCCTGCCAGTCCACGGGGGGTGGTTAACCCCATCTGTGCTGCTGGTAGGACGTAAGGGAATGTCTCTCAGAAGCCAAGATGGGTAGAGGATCACCAATTCCCACAATGTTGCGCAGAAAGATAATGGAGCAATATCAGAAAGGTGTTACCCAGCGAAAAATTGCAAAGACTTTGCATCTATCATCATCAACTGTGCATAACATCATCCGAAGATTCAGAGAATCTGGAACAATCTCTGTGCGTAAGGGTCAAGGCTGTAAAACCATACTGGATGCCCGTGATCTCTGGGCCCTTAAATGACAATGCACCACAAACAGGAATGCTACTGTAAAGGAAATCACAGAATGGGCTCAGGAATACTTCCAGAAACCATTGTCAGTGAACACAATCCACCGTGCCATCTGCCGTTGCCAGCTGAAACTATACAGTGCAAAGAAGAAGCCATTTCTAAGCAAGATCCACAAGCTCAGGCGTTTTCACTGGGCCAGGGATCATTTAAAATGGAGTGTGGCAAAATGGAAGACTGTTCTGTGGTCAGACGAGTCACGATTCAAAGTTATTTTTGGAAATCTGGGACGCCATGTCATCCAGACCAAAGAGGACAAGGACAACCCAAGTTGTTATCAACGCTCAGCTCAGAAGCCTGCATCTCTGATGGTATGGGGTTGCATGAGTGCGTGTGGCATGGGCAGCTTGCATGTCTGGAAAGGCACCATCAATGCAGAAAAATATATTCAGGTTCTAGAACAACATATGCTCCCATCCAGACGTCATCTCTTTCAGGGAAGACCCTGCATTTTTCAACAAGATAATGCCAGACCACATTCTGCATCAATCACAACATCATGGCTGTGTAGGAGAAGGATCTGGGTACTGAAATGGCCAGTCTGCAATCCAGATCTTTCACCTATAGGGAACATTTGGCGCAACATAAAGAGGAAGGTGCAACAAAGAAGGCCCAAGACGATTGAACAGTTAGAGGCCTGTATTAGACAAGAATGGGAGACCATTACTATTTCTAAACTTGAGAAACTGGTCTCCTCGGTCCCCAGACGTCTGTTGAGTGTTGTAAGAAGGGGAGATGCCACACAGTGGTGAAAATGGCCTTGTCCCAACTTTTTGGGGATTTGTTGACACCATGTAAATCTGAATCAACATATTTTTCCCTTAAAATGGTACATTTTCTCAGTTCAAACTTTTGTTCCGTGATTTATGTTCTATTCTGAATAAAATATTAGAAGTTGGCATCTCCACATCATTGCATTCAGTTTTTATTCATGATTTGTATAGTGTCCCAACTTTTTTGGAATCCGGTTTGTATCTATGCCTGACAGACCCCGAGGGTCTGATCAAGCTTAGTGTCAATGTAATACTGACAATACAGTAGATTGTAATAAATGACAATTGCAGTGCACTGTATAAAAATCAGATCCACTGGATCTTGAAAAAAAAAAGTGCAAAAATAAAAAGCAAAAAAAATTAAATAAAATTGAAATCAATAAAATTAAAAAATAATTTGCCTTTTCCCATATCAGCTCATTTATAACTGATTAAAAAAATTATATAAATTACACATAACTGGTATAGTCGCGTGCGTAATGACCTGATCTATAAAAGGATCATGTTACTAATCCTGGGTGGTGAACACCATCAAAAAATAATTGCTGTTTTTATCACCTTACCTCTCAAAAAATTTAAATAAAAAGTGATAAAAAAAATTGTATTAGACAATTCAGTCCCCCAGTGACAAGCCTTTTTTTTCCCACTAATACACCACAAAAAAGCTTTAAAACATATAACTGTACTGCTGAATGGCAAATAAACCTTTTTTTTTCCACTAATACACCACAAAAAAGGCTTTAGAACATATAACTGCACCACACAACTAATAAGCTCTTTTTTTCCACTAATACACCCCAAAAAAGGCTGCAATTTTGTCAAATCACCGCACCAAGGCAAATAAGCCCTTTTTTCCCCAATAATACATCCGAAAAAAGGTTTCAGAACATATAACTGCACCGCTGAATGGCTAATAAGACTTTTTTTTTTCACTAATACACCACAAAAAAGGCTTTAGAACACATACCGTATTTTTTGCTTTATAAGACGCACTTTTTCCCCCCCAAAGTAGGGGGAAAATGACCGTGCGTCTTATAAAACGAATACTGATACTTCGCTGGCCACTATGCTGCGCAGCGCGGCCAGCGAAGTATCAGTGTGGAGGGAGGAGGTGGGGAAACTCATGGCGGGGCCCGGTACAGTGCTTCTACTCTAAAACACCGGGCCCCGCCGCAACTATTAAATACTATATTGCCAGTATAGTGCTAGTATAGTATAGTAGTATCTCCTACTATCTTGCCGACATGAAGACCCTTTTACAGTTATAGGAAGATTTTCAACGGAATTCAGCTGTATTTTCCAACGCCCCCATTTAATATTGCATATGATGTAGTGGGAAGCGGGGAAAAAATTCCAAATGGGGCGAAATTGCAAAAAAAAAAGCAATTCCACCATATTTTTACGGGTTTTTTAATTGCGACGTTCCATGTACAATAAAACTGACTGGTTACTTTTATTCTACAGGTTAGTACAAATCCGGCGATATCTTATATGTATAGTTTTTCTTGCGTTTTGATAGTGGTAATAAAATTAAAAAGTGGGAAAAATTCTGTTTTATTTTTTTGTCCCCATATTTTGACCCTTATAACTTTTTTGTATTTATGTGTACGGAGCTGTATGGGGTGTGTATGACTTTATGATCACTTTTTATTGATTTTTTTGTAGAAAATGAAGCGACCAAAAATGGCAAATCGACCATTTGGACGCTTTTTTCCGTTTTGCTGTTTGCCGTATGGGGATTATATTTTTATACTATGGGTGTTTTCGCATATTGCGACACCCATGATGTGTATTTTTTTAATTTGTTTACTCATTTTATTTATATTTTGGGAAAAGGGGGTGGTTTTTTAATATTTTTTTTTTTACACTTCATCATCTGATTGCTATTATCATAGACTCCAATGCATTTGCATTGGAATCTATGATGATTTTACAAGGCCATCATAGCAAATACTATGCAGCAGCCTCGTGTCATTCATAAAGACACGGACTGCTGCATACACGCTGCGGCTCTGCTCCGCACGGGGTAGCTGGAGCACAACCGAAAGCTTTCACTTTCGGTTTTCAGCGTGCTCAGATGCCGTGGTCAGGATTGACCAGGGCATCTGAGGGGTTAAATGACCGCGATCGGCATCACTGCCGGTTGCGGACATTAGCCGCGGGTGTCGGCTATAGGAAGCCACCCGCAGCAGGCAATAGCGGGCGCCATCTTTAGACACCCACCCAGCGCCGTACATGTATGGCGCTGGGCGTGAAGGGGTTAATGTTGTAATTTTGTATTTTTAATAGACTTCCGACCCAACCTAAAGCGCACCTTTCACTTAAAATTTACTTTTCTGTACACCTTGTCAGCAGTTTACGGAGTACACAGTTGACACTTTATCAACAGGGCTGCAGTGCACGGAGTACAGGCAAGAGCGCACATTGCTGTTCCTGCCCGTGCCACCCCATGGGATTTACTAAATGGAAGAAGCACCTATACAGCAGACAAACAATGCGAGTTTGTGAGCGTTCGCATGTTTGATTTCAAGTGTGTGTTTGTATTAAGTGTGAGACTTTAGATTATGTGACTTGAGATTCAGGGACTTTAGGAGGGGACTACAGTTAGTCAGTTGCTTATCACCGCACTGTATATTATTTTTTCTCTTTTCTCGTGTAATCTCCATTAGTATGTGTTCCATTATTGGCAATGCAGTCCAGTGCACATCTTGGCTAATGTATGCAGTCCTGGAACAGCCATTTGAGTACAGCATCTTTATTAAAAATGTGAGCAAATTACTTGTTTCAACACTGAGGACCGTTGGCAATTTATATAATAATTTGCTGCTCACTGAGCAGGCACTCTATGGGGAAAATATGGGGGGGGGTAGTATGGAGGCTCAGGAAAGTGAGTTAGTTAGCTGGATAACATTTAGAAAGCAGGGTAGAGGGAAGAGTGCCAGGGAGGCTAGCCCTGATCTAGCACACCCCAACAAGTTTGCAAAGTTGGCAGATGAGGGGGATGTTAGTTCAGTGACAGCACTGCTGCAGCCAGACACTTCCTCTGCCAGTCAGGGGAATGCCAGCTCCAGTAAGCAGGGGACCAGGAGAGCAGGGCAGGTCAGACAGGTGTTGATAGTGGGAGACTCAATTATTAGGGGTACAGATAGGGCAATCTGTCAAAGGAAGGTTGAACAGTGTGTTGTCTTCGTTGTGCTTGAGTTCAACATATCGAGGATCGGGTTGACAGATTACTGGGAGGGGCTGGCGGAGATCCAGCAATCATAGCTCATATTGGAACCAATGACAAAATTAGAGGTAGGTGGAGCATCCTTAAAAACAATTTTAGGGATTTAAGTCACAAGCTTAAGGCAAGGACTTTGTTCTGTTTCAGTATCTTGCATGGTGTATTGGTATGCTCCTCTCTTCTCCTCCCCCCTCTGTTTCAGCTTCTAGTTGGTTCAGTCTAGCCACTTCCTATTTTCCCTGTCATGCATTGCTGTTTGTGTGTGCTGTAATTCTGAGGAGAATCTGAGGAGAATATTAGTAGTATTTCCTTTTCTTGTCAAGGAGAATATTAGAGGCATAATTCTTTTACCATCTGGATTCCCTGCATATCTTGTAATACAATCTCCGGATTAAAAACTACTTGATTAATTCCTGGGTGTCTGATGCGTAAACTGTAAGTGGAGAATGTCTGATTCAACAAGTCACCTCACAGATGCGTGATTGTATAAGGCTGACATTTCGAAACGCCACAGACTTCAAAGGTAGTGTTACTACATGTACTACGAGCCACACAAAAAGGCAGCAGGAGATTAGGGAGGTTAATTAGTGGCTCCAAAACTGATGTAGGAAGGAGGAGGTTGGGTTCCTGGAGAATTGGGCCAACTCTGTCGGCTTCAGGCGCTATCGTAGTGATGGGCTGCACCTCAAAGGGGAAGGTGCAGCTGTTTTTGGGGAAAAGATAGCTAGAAGGTTTGAAGGAGTGTTTAAACTAGGGACTGGGGGAGGGCAATTACATTATAGGAGGGGAAGATAATGCAGATAGAGACCTGGGGCCAGGTAATTGAAATGGGGGAGTAATGGTAGGAGGGACTAGAACAGTTCATAAGAAAAGGTGTAGGGTAAAAAATATACATCAACCTCTCAATTGTATGTACACTAATGCCAGAAGCCTGATTAATAAAACTGGGGAACTGGAATAAGTGATGAGTGAGGAGGACTATGCCATAGTGGGAATAACTGAGACATGGCTGGATGATAGCTATGACGGGGTAGTTAATGTTCAGGGTTACAGTCTGTTTAGAAAGTATTGTCAAAAATGGAGAGGGGGAGGTCTGCCTTTATGTAAAGTCTTGTCTAAAGCGCAGACTCCGGGAAGATATAAGTGAGGGACATGAACATGTGGAGTCACTGTGGGTAGAAATACATGGAGCCAAAAACAATAATAATATAATACTAGGAGTTTATTATAGGCCACCTAATATACCAGAGTCCACAGAAAATCTACTACTAAAGGAGACAGATAAGGTGGCATATCATGATGAGATCGTTATGGGGACTTCAACTACCCAGATAAAGACTGGGAAACTGAAACATGTAAATCTCAAAAAGGAAACAGGTTCTTGGCAATATTCAAGGACAATTACCTTTCCCAACTGGTTCAGAATCCAACTAGAGGTATGGTAATACTGGACTTAGTATTAACCAATAGACTTGACAGAACAACAGATGTGCAGGTTGAGGGACACCTGGGAAATAGTGACCATCAAATAATAATTTTACAACTGTCATTCAAAAGAGTGTTTCTTCAGGGAGGAACAAAAATTCCAAAGTTGAAAAAAGCTAAATTTTGCCAACTAAGAGAGGCCATAGGCCTAACTAACTGGGACCAAGTCCTCAAAAATAAAAGTACAGCGACAAAATGGGATATTTTTAAAGCATTCTAAACTCTAATTGTAAGAGGTACATACTGTATTTTTCAAACCATAAGACACACTTTTTTCCCCCAAAAGTGGGGGACAAATGTCAGTGCGTCTTATTGGGAGAATGCTGCCATTTTTACTCTGCTAACACTAATACTGATAATAGTGCGTCATCCACAGATCCCCCATAACAGTGCATCATCCACAGATCCCCCATAACAGTGCGTCATCCACAGATCCCCCATAACAGTGCGTCATCCACAGATCCCCCATAACAGTGTCATCCACAGATCCCCCATAACAGTGTGTTATCCACAGATCCCCTCCATAACAGTGTCATCCACAGATCCCCCATAACAGTGCGTTATCCACAGATCCCCTCCATAACAGTATCATCCACAGATCCCCCATAATAGTGTCATCCACAGACCACCATTAGTTCAAAACCCACCAAAAGAACACCTTTTGGTTTAAAATATTTATTTTCTTATTTTCCTCCTCAAAAACCTAGGTGCGTCTTATGGGCAGGTGCATCTTATTGGGCAAAAAATATGGTACCATATGGGAATAAAAGGGTAAGGAACAAAAGAAAACGTGAATAGATAGAATTATAAAAAAAGCAATACATGACAAAAAAAGCATTTAAATCACTAAAACAGGAGGTTAGCAAGGAAGCATTGAAAAACTATAAGGAAAAAAATAGAATATGTAAAAGACAAATAAAAGCGGCCAAACTAGAGACAGAGAGCCATTGCCAAAGAGTAAAGCTAACTCTAAAATGTTCTTCAATTATATAAATCGCAAAAAGTATAAATCTGAAGGTGTTGGCCCTTTACAGAGTCATGAGGGGGGAATTGCAGACAGCTATGAGGAGAAAGCAAAGCCATAAAAAAAAGTCTCCACTGTATTCACAGAGGAAAATAAACAGATAAAATGCAGAATATAAAAGTAAATTCCCCTTTAAAAGTGCCATGTTTGACCCAGGAAGAAGTACAGTGGCATCTTAAAATGATTAAAATAGACAAATTGCCAGGACTCGATGGCATACATCCCCATCTCCTAAGTGAATTAAGTAATGTCATAGCCAGACCTTTTTTCTGATATTTAGGGACTCTATATTGACAGGGAGTGTTCCACAGGATTGGCACATAGCAAATGTGGTGCCAATATTCAAAAAGGATCCTAAAACAGAACCCAGAAACTAAAGGCCAGTAAGCTAAACATCCACAGTGGGGAAAATCTGGATTATGTAACTGTCAATAATATAATAAGTGATAGCTAACATGGTTTTACTGAAATCAGAAGTTGTCAGACTAACCTGATTTGTTTTTATAAGGAGGTGAGTAGAAGCCTTGACAGAGGGAAGGCTGTCGATATTGTGTTTTTGGACTTTAAAAAGGCATTTGATACTGTCCCACACAGACAACTAATGGGTAAATTGAGGTCTATTGGTTTAGAAAATATAATTTGTAATTGATCTGAAGATTGGCTTCATGATCGTATCCAAAGAGTTGTGGTCATGATTCCTACTCTGAATGGTCCCAGGTTATAAGTTGTGTACCCCAAGGTTCCGTTATTATTTAACTTATTCATTAATGGCATAGAGGACTAATGGCATAGAGGACGGGATTAATAGTGCTGTTTCTATTTTTGCAGATGACACCAAACTTTGTAATACGGTCCAGTCTATGGAAGATGTTAATAAGTTACAAGCTGACTTGGACAAACTTACTGTTTGAGTCTCCACTTGGCAAATGAGGTTGAATATAGATAAATGTAAAGTTATACACAAAGAGGTATGGACTCACGGGACAGGGATATAATATAACCACTTTACAAAGCGTTGGTGCGACCTCATCTGGAATATGCAGTTCAGTTCTGTGCACCAGTCAATAAAAAGGATGCCCTGGAGTTAGAAAAAGTACAGAGGAGAGAAACTAACCTCATAAAGAGCCTGGAAGATCTTAGTTATGAGCAAAGATTAAATGAACTGAATTTGTTTAGCCTTGAAAAAATATGTCTAAGGGGGGACATGATTAACCTGTACAATTATATAGATGGACCATACAAAAAGTATCAAGGGAAGCTATTCTGTGTTAAAACCCCTCAAAAAACAAGGGGCCACTCCCTATGCCTGGAGAAAAAAAGATTTAGTCATAAGAGGTGACAAGCATTCTTTACAGTAAGGTCTGTGAATCTCTGGAATAGCCTGCCACAGGCAAATACAGTAGATGGCTTCAAAAAAGGTTTAGATGACTTTTTAATTCAAAATAACATTGACAACGTATAGAAATCTTGTTCTGCACACCCTTTCCCTTTGGCCCAACTCCTTTTTAAAAGAAAGATGGACATTGATCCAGGTATCGATCCGTGGATCGATATTGCAGAATTACAGGTTGGACTTGATGGACTTTTGTCTTTTTCCAACCTTAACAACTATGTAACTATATATGTAACTATGTAGCAAACTAAGCTGCAGAAACCAGTGTCAGGCAGCTGCTGCCAAGGTCAATAAGATAATGGGTTGCATCAAGAGTGGCATAGATGCCCATTATGAGAACATAGTCCTACCACTTTACAAATCACTAGTCAGACCACACATGGAGTACTGCATACAGTTCTGGGCTCCTGTGAACAAGGCAGACATAGCAGAGCTGGAGAGGGTTCAGAGAAGGGCAACTAAGGTAATAACTGGAATGGGTGGACTACAGTACCTAGAAAGATTATCAAAATTAGGGTTATTCACTTAAGAAAAAAAAGACGACTAAGGGGCGATCTAATGACTATGTATAAATATATCAGAGGTCCATACAGAGATCTCTCCCATTATCTATTTATCCCCAGGACTGTGACGAGGGGACATCCTCTGCGTCTGGAGGAAAGAAGGTCCGTACACAAAAGTAGAAGAGGATTCTTTACGGTAAGAGCAGTGAGACTATGGAACTCTTTACCTGAGGAGGTGGTGAATTCACTGAAAGAGTTAAAGAGGGGCCTGGATGTATTTATGGAGTGTAATAATATTACATATTATAGTTACTAGAGATGGGTCATTGATCCAGGGAGTTATTCTGATTGGAATTGTTTCCCCTAAAAGTGAGGAAAATTGGCTTCTACCTCAGTTTTTTTTTGCCTTCTTCTGGATTCGCTTGCAGGGTAACAGGCTAAACTGGATGGACAGTCTTTTTTCAGCTTTATAAACTATGTTACTATGTAACTAAGTTACATGCATTTCCCATGTAATAATTCTGGAGCATCTATTCTTATGACTGTTGTGCCATTCCTGTATTATTCCTGCTAGAAGTTTACAAATAAATTGCCAGCAGTCTGCAGTAAAGGTACTGCCAGGTGTTACCAGTAGCTGGTGCTGTAAGGGACAAACTGTGCTGGGACACACCCCTGAATGGTAATACCGATCTGTACCCTTACTGCAAGCTGCTGACAATTCATTCATAACTTTTAGTAGAAATAATAAAGGAATAGCACAACATAGAGTCATAAGAATATATGCCCCAGAATTGTTAGTACATGGGGGATGCAAGTAGCTGCTACAACAGACATGTCAGGAGTGGGGAAAGGTCCTCTTTATACTTTGGAATAATATGTGTACCTCTAGTAACAGGAGCATCAAGCTGTTTGGAGATGGTCTTATAGCCTTCACCTTTAACATGTTTGTCTATAATTTTCTTTCTAATTTCCTGAGACAACTCTCACCCTAGCTTTCTTATGTCCATGTTCAGTGTGGTACCCACCATGATACCAAACAGCACAGTGACCACTTTTCACCCTTCAAAGCCACATTCACACGACCATGTTTTTGGTCCGTATTGATCTGCATTTGCGGCTATGATGCGGACCCACTCATTTCAATGGGGTCTCATAATATATGCAGACAGTACACCGTGTGCTGTTCTAACCCGTAAGTCCATTCCGCGGTCCTGTAAAAAAGATAGAACATGTCCTATTCTTGTCTTGTGGACAAGAAAAAAACATTGTTACAATGGGCAGACTGAAAAATACATAGTCGTTTAAATGTACCGTAAATAGGCAGACTAATTACAAGTTTGAAGACACCTATGATGCCAAGTACAGGACACACTTTACAGTAGTTTAACATGTCTTTATAGTCAAATTATTTTTTATGTTTTCTAAGGGTACCTTAGTTTTTGTCCACGACAGTTTCAATAGCTTGTTTTTTTTAAATGATTCTCTTGAACCACAATTTAAAAACAATGTCTGATGTTTATTAGCTCATTTTCAGTAAATTTGTATGTATTATTACTTTTGTCAGTTTCAAGTTATTTCACTGATCATTGTGTTTCTTTTTCTTTGTTTAAAGGGAGTCTTTCACCCCCCCAAACCCCAATTTTCACTACTTACATCATTCTTTGGTAAACAGTCCCCCCATTATATAGCCACTTACCCCATCATTTTTAAACTTACGGATGTTGAGAAAACGACGTTTCTAAGACCTGTCAATCAATAGTGAAGGAGCCCAGGGGCGCGCTCATCATACTTTTCTACCACGCCCCCTTTCACCCAGGCGGCCCGCCCATTGTGATGCGCTCGGCCTCCTCCAGAACTGGCCAAATCCCGCGCCTGCGCCGTGGATAGGGCAGTCTGCGCACTGGATTCCCGATTACTGGCGCAAGCAGGCGCGGGATTTGGCCAGTTCTGGAGGAGGCCGAGCGCATCACAATGGGCGGGCCGCCTGGGTGAAAGGGGGCGTGGTAGAAAAGTATGATGAGCGCGGGGCCTGGGCTCCGGCCGGTATGACGCCACCCCTGGGCTCCTTCACTATTGATTGACAGGTCTTATAAACGTCGTTTTCTCAACATCTGTAAGTTTAAAAATTATGGAGTAAGTGGCTATATAATGGGGGGACTGTTTACCAAAGAATGATGTAAGTAGTGAAAATTGGGGTTTGGGGGGTGAAAGACTCCCTTTAAAGTAAGGGTACCAACAAATTTGTACACATATACAACCTGCAGTCCAATAAAAATGTAATATACACTGGCTGCAGCACAGGGTGACCTGTTACATGTATACTCTACAGTCCAGTATATAAATTGTATACACAGAGTATAGACCCGCAGTCAGAGTACACAACATATATATAGGACTTTAGAATATATACCTCTCATGTCACACATTGTATATATCTGCAGCAAGTGTATAAGGCATATACACTCACCTAAAGAATTATTAGGAACACCATACTAATACTGTGTTAGACCCCCTTTTGCCTTCAGAACTGCCTTAATTCTACGTGGCATTGATTCAACAAGGTGCTGATAGAATTCTTTAGAAATGTTGGCCCATATTGATAGGATAGCATATTGCAGTTGATGGAGATTTGAGGGATGCACATTCAGGGCACGGAGCTCCCGTTCCACCACATCCCAAAGATGCTCTATTGGGTTGAGATCTGGTGACTGTGGTGGCCATTTTAGTACAGTAAACTCATTGTCATGTTCAAGAAACCAATTTGCAATGATTCAAGCTTTGTGACATGGTGCATTATCCTGCTGGAAGAAGCCATCAGAGGATGGGTACATGGTGGTCATGAAGAAATGGACATGGTCAAAAACAATGCTCAGGTAGCCCATGGCATTTAAACGATGCCCAATTGGCACTAAGGGGCTAAAGTGCCCAGAAAATATCCCCCACACCATTACACCACCACTACCAGCCTGCACAGTGGTAACAAGGCATGATGGATACATGTTCTCCTTCTGTTTGCGCCAAATTCGGACTCTACCATTTGAATGTCTTAACAGAAATCAAGACTCATCAGACCAGGCAACATTTTTCCAGTCTTCAACAGTCCAATTTTGGTGAGCTCGTGCAAATTGTAGCCTCTTTTTCCTATTTGTAGTGGAGATGAGTGGTACCCGGCGGGGTCCTGCTGTTGTAGCCCATCCGCCTTAAGGTTGTGCGTGTTGTGGCTTCACAAATGCTTTGCTGCATACCTCAGTTGTAACGAGTGGTTATTTCAGTCAACGTTGCTCTTCTATCAGCTTGAATCAGTCGGCCCATTCTCCTCTGACCTCTAGCATCAACAAGGCATTTTCGCCCACAGGACTGCCGCATACTGGATGACCGGCCCGTCTGGCACAAACAACCATGCCATGCTCAAAATTGCTTAAATCACCTTTCTTTCCCATTCTGACATTCAGTTTGGAGTTCAGGAGATTGCATTGACCAGGACCACACACCGAAATGCATTGAAGCAACTGCTCTGTGATTGGTTGACTAGATAATTGCATTAATAAGAAATAGAACAGGTGTTCCTAATAATTCTTTAGGTGAGTGTATATTGGAATGTAGAGTATATGTAGTAAGGCTGACTAGTCAGCCTGCATTTGTGGGAGGGGCGGAGGCTCTTCTTAAACAAGCCACTGCCTCACTCCTGGGCGTGTGTTCTTCGGGTGCACAGGTGCTGCTGGGTGTCATTAGTGAACTAGCTTCTCTGGTGGCAGGATCTCTTTCTTTGCAGCATGGAGCCAGAACGGAGGTTTTGTTTTGTCTTTTTTTTTTCTTCGCTCTCTGCTATCGTAGCAATGCACGCGGGGTAATACGTAAGTAAGTTGGGCCGTGGCCATCCCTCCTGGCCGGTCGGAACCCGACTTTTCTAGCGAACGGGAGGCTTCGCCTCAGAATCTTCTGCCTCAGGTTTGTTTTGTTGGGGCTAAAAAATTTCTATTTCTTTTTCAACCTCGTTTGTCTGATAATAAGAATTAGTTCCAATACATCTTGCAAATTTACGTCGCTTGTTTGTTGCATGGAAAATTACTTCAGTTTATACGTAGTTAGGGAAAAGTCACCCGGGCTGCATGTGACGTCATGATTGAACATCAGACTCAGCTGTTGTTTGACCTATTGCTGTAGCTGTTCCTTGCCATGTGACTCCTCCTCCCCCAGCCACCACCATCTTTAGACTTCATGTATTTTCCCTGCTTTATGTACTAAAACCCTGATGCACTTTATGCTCTGCTCTTATTCTGAGCGGCATTTCCACGTTCGGCTCTACTTCTGTCTTATACCTGCTTGCACCTCGCTTTATACGCCTCACACCCTCAGATGTATCCGCACGTCTTTTATTGTCCATCACTTTCACGCTGCTCGTTCCAGACGGCCTTTACATTTTGCTTTACACATGTTTTACTCTCTGCTCACTGGAGCTGTGTCCACATGTCTGCTATTTTCATCATGCTTCATACTTCAATCACATTCGAGTTGCATTCACCCGTTGGCTGTTCACACTTGGCTGTTGCATCATGTTGTTGTGTGTGGTTAGAGCTGCGTTTATGCGCCGGCTAGTATACCAGGTTTGCTCTGCTCACAGTCAGAGCTGCGCTCACATGTCTGCTGTTACAACAGGTCATACGAGGCTTGTTTTCAGAGGTGCATTCACGTTCGCTGTCACATCATGTTCATGCTCCACTCACATTTAGAGCTGCTGTTATACCTATTTTCGTTCTCGGCTCACTCACAAAGGAGCCTTCACACTTACGCAGTCAAATTCACGACCAGAGCTGCGTCCATATCGTCTATTGGCATATCATGTTTGCTCTACTCACACCCAGAGCTGCGTTCACACGTCCATTGTTACTACAGGTTCTTTCCAGGCCCATTTCAAGAGCTGCGTTCATGTCACTTTCACAGCATGTGTCACGCTCCATTCACAACCAGAGCTGCCGTTATACCAATTGTTTGCTCTGCCTATAACCAGAGTTGTGTTCACACTTCTACTGCTACAACAGGTTTTATACCCCACTCGCCAGAGCTGCTTTCCATGTCGGCTGTCACTTCGAGTTAATATTTCATTCACATCCAAAGCTGCGTCCGCATGTCTACTTTTACATCCTGTCCTCTACTCCATTCACTACTAAAGCTGTGTTCATGTGTCCGCAGATGCATCACGTTAATAGTCTGCTCACGTTCAGTTTGGATTCTTACGTCTGCTTTATACCAGGTTTTTCATGCTCTAGCCATACTCAGAGCAGCGCTCATACATTGTTACTCACATCCTGAGCGGCATTCACCCATCTGCTGTTACACCATGTGTTACATTCTGCTCCCACTCAAAGCTGCATTCTCCTGTTACTTGCTACACTCAGTAGTCTCAACGGGGCACTCCGCACCCACTGCTTAGTACTCTCCCGGTAAACAGCTTTCTTTTCAGGCGTACGTTTTTCCTCGGTGGTGTGAAAAAAAATAAAAAAATCCTTTTAAATCCTGATTTGTGTTCACTCAGATTGGTCTCCTTTACTCCTGGTTTGCATTCACTCAGATTGGTCTCCTGCCTAGTTCAACAAAACAGCTTCTCAGTGGAGGCCAGTGGGCCTACCATGTTTTACAAGTTGTTCTTTTGTTTGTTGGGAAGGTACTGTACCTTCCCTATGGCTTCGGGGGTCCACCGACTGCTTCGGCCCCATGGCTTCGGCGGTCCGACGACTGCTTCGGCCCTATGGCTTCGGGGGTCCGACGGCTGCTTCGGCCCTATGGCTTCGGGGGTCCGACGTCTGCTTCGGCCCTATGGCTTCGGGGGTCCGACGACTGCTTCGGCCCCATGGCTTCGGGGGTCCGACGACTGCTTCGGCCCCATGGCTTCGGGGGTCCGACGACTGCTACGGCCCTATGGCTTCGGGGGTCCGCCGACTGCTTCGGCCCTATGGCTTCGGGGGTCCGACGACTGCTACGGCCCTATGGCTTCGGGGGTCCGACGACTGCTTAGGCCCCATGGCTTCGGGGGTCCGACGACTGCTTCGGCCCTATGGCTGCGGGGGTCCGACTGCTTCGGCCCTATGGCTTCGGGGGTCCGACGACTTCTACAGCCCCATGGCTTCGGGGGTCCGACGACTGCTTCGGCCCCATGGCTGCGGGGGTCCGATTACCTGTTTTCAGTCCTGCCTGGTTGGTTGTCCATCCATGGTTCCAGGCTGATTGGGCCCAAATGTCTCACATTCATATCTGCTTCCCTGATCACCTGCATACGGCCCATGTTTTAAACTAAAGTCTGTCACCTGCGGGGTTCAGTCAGGTTCACTTGTTACTCAACTAATTTTCCTGCTCCTTACGTTCTTTAGGTGTTACACCTTATTAATGTCCAGGGTCTGCCATGCTCCAGGATAACACTTCAATTACTGGAGCTCAAATCTTTAGGGTCACCTGCCATGTTGGTCAGGTCACATTTTTCAACGATATTTGCCTGCCACGGTATTCGGGCCACGTAGGTTAATGGTAGACTCAGATACCAGGTCGGTTTTCCCGTTTCAGGATTAAACCATTCTCAGGGGTTCACAGAAGAATGCAGGGGCCATGGCAAGCAGATAGATGATGTCTGGGGAACTATTCAAAGATTCCCTTCCTACTTTCATGGTTTATTTTGCCCCTCACTTCTTGCATAGTCTAGGCAGGCAGGTTTCTCTTTCGGTTCTACAAACTCCGGAGGCCAGGGCAATTGTCAGTACTAGAACCACAGGTCACCAGGTTCAGTTAATATTTCATGCTCCATTCCACAGCGTATTCCCAGTCCTTCATTCCGCTTCGGGGAACTATCTGCAACATCGAGCATCATGTCTCCTGTTTCGTCATTTGCAAGCTGTGATGTAAGTCTCCTTATGGTTTTGCCGCATACTTCCTGAATGTGCGGTCAAGATTGCCGATGCCTTGCAGTTGGTCACGGATTTGTTTGCACTTTCATTGTGTTTCTTTATAACCTACTTGGCTTGGCTTTTGCCCCCTTTTAGGCCTACCCACGGCTATGGCTAAGGGCACAATTCAAGCCATTAAGTTAGGTTTAGCTAGCACACGGCTAGCCGGGTTAGGTTGTTCTTGATGTTTATCTCCCTAGGGTTCATCAAGCATCGTTGGCCGTAGCCATGACCACAAGTAGTAAGGCTGACTAGTCAGCCTGCATTTGTGGGAGGGGCGGAGGCTCTTCTTAAACAAGCCACTGCCTCACTCCTGGGCGTGTGTTCTTCAGGTGCCCCACCCTCCCTCCCTTCTCTTTTCATTTCCACAGGGTATGCCCCCTTTTAGGCCTACCCACGGCTATGACTAAGGGCACAATTCAAGCCATTAAGTTAGGTTTAGCTAGCACACGGCTAGCCGGGTTAGGTTGTTCTTGATGTTTATCTCCCTAGGGTTCATCAAGCATCGTTGGCCGTAGCCATGACCACAAATATATATATATATATATATATATATATATATATATATACTGTGTATTCATGAGGCTGTACAATATGAATAAAACTGGGGAGAGGATAAGAAAACAGATTGTGTCAACCACTTAGCATTGGCTGTCAGGATCAGCAAAAGGTCTGCTGTGCCGAGACTGCTAATGATTCTAAAACACTTGCAGCCTCAGGATCTCGAGGGCATGCATGTACAGGCAAGAGACCCCAGTGCTTCTTGCTTGTGCCAATAGTCAAAGAAAAAGTCCCTGTCCCCTCCAGCTCAGGAACAGAGCTTAGAGAGCAGCAGGGAACTGATCAAAGTGGAAGATGAGACAGCGTGGAAAACAATAAATGAACCAGACCTCTCCACCCATGCCACTTCATTTTCTGGGCACTTTTTAAAAGTGTCGTGAGCGAGGAGAAGTCACAAATTTTCCACACAAATGACGCACAAAAAAAGTGGCATAAATAGATTACCAAATTACCCCTATTATGTTTTCAAGCTATTTGTGTATGTTTTGTAACAAATTATTGCTATTGGCTATATATGGTCCCTTAATAATAGATCAGCTGTCAAAGCTTCACATGAGATGCAAAATGTATGTTGTGCCGATCAATGTAAAGGAACCTTGCTATCCCATACCCATGTGCATGTGAACGCTTGTTATGGATTTGATTCAATAAAGGTATTGCTGAAATTTTAAATGGCGAGCGCCCTATGGGCACAATAACAGTAATATATTTTCACTTTGAACTAAAAATGTTTTCTTTCAAATAATTTGTCATAAGAGTGATTTTTATTTTTTGTCTTATTAAATATGAACCTCATTCCCCTGATTCGGGTAGTCCTGCTCTTATGGTTATCACTGTAGGACCTAGTATGCAGGTTAACAACATTTTATTTATATTAGATTTTATTCTGTCATCTCTGATAATGTTCCAAGCAAACATGAAGACTAAATTTGGCATTAGACAGACAAAGCATTACAGGCAAACTATTAGATGTCATGCTCCATTTTAGTTAATCTGTGCTTTATACAGTAGATGTCAACTTGAATTAATGCTTTAGTATTCATAAGCAGCAGCTATGTTTTTAGATATGTTTCTAGCATATTTTATGTGCTCATTATTAATAAGCTTTATTAAGCTAAAATATACTTAAATCGTTAAGGGTTTTCTCAAATCAGCAAATAGCATTTATCATGCAAAGTTAATACAAGGCACTTACTAATGTATTGTGATTGTCTATTTTGCCTCATTTGCTGGGTTGATTCAATTTTCTATTGTATTATACACTGCTGCAGTGCAGATATGAGGTGGCCAGGGAGTCACCAAAAAGGCTGGCGGTTTTCCAATAGTGTGCAAGCATAACCACTGCAGGACCGCAGAGTGGTCAAAACCCCTAGAAATTAGCAGTTTATAATGTGATGGAAAAATAAATCAAGCCAGCAAAGGAGGCAATATGGACAATCACAATACATTACTAAGTGCCTTGTATTCACTCTATGTGATAAATACCATTTGCTGAAGTGAGACAACCCCTTTAAAATAGATTAATGCATCAATAGGTCAAACAATAACTGCATCTTTGAGAAAATGCTCAGTATAAAAATTCTGTAAAATTAAATACCATACAGCTGTTGCCTACAAGCTAATGCAGCACTCAGATTAAAACCCACACATATACTATACTGCTAATTTTGTAGGTCACGCACCCGGTCTTTCATCAAGTGACATAGATCCAAGGTGTTTGCTAATCATAGAAGTAGAATCTGAAACAAGAATTATAATATTTCAGGCAGCTTCAAATACAGTCTTAGTGAAGTAATGCATTTTGTTTTATAGTCACATGAAAAAGTAAGGACACTGCATGTAAATATTTCTTTGCATTTTGTTAATATTTGATCTTCAATCAAACAGTATATCAAAATTAACGTAACAGGACTTAACATGAAACAACTTGAGTCTCCTTGAGGAATCCCTGCTTTTAATGTTCTTTAGCCTCATAGGTCTAGATAACTTTCTAGCTCTTGTTCCTCTGCACAGCAGCAGATCAGGATGACCTCATAATAGGTCAACAATATCAGATCATCAGGGGTCCGATTACCAGCACAGCTGCCAATCAGCTATTTGAAGGACTAGCAGCACTCGTGTGAGCATCGCTTTCACTTCAAAATTACCTTCGAGTTGTCTCCTTTGTAGAGGGAGTTCAGTGTAATTACATCTGTTCATCCCATTCAAGTGAATGGCATAAGAACGTGGCTGCTGCAAAGGAGGCAACATGCAAGTAATTTTGAAACTGAAACAACAATACCCACTGATCTGATATTGATGACTTATCCTGAGGATAGGTCATAAATATCTTTGCAATACCCAATCCCTTTAACTATCTGAAACACACCTCTTCTACAAGAGATGAACAGAAAGAATGGTGATCAATCATTTGTTAAAGCGCCATGGCTTGAACGTTGCTTCACAGGTACATACACATCGAGACGAGGGGCTTGGAAGCCTTAATTCAGAAGAATCTGCCATGTTCCATACAAGAATAGGAGAATACAATATTTCCTTCCAGTGAGCACCTCAACGACATGAGAAGTATAATAGGTTAGGTAACGTTTTTCTGGAAATCTGGGAAAAGGGAATACATTGAGCTCTTAGCAAGCTCTGCCACTTATGCCACCAGATGTAAGATCCAAGAACTAGATCTCTGTGATTTATGGCAGCTACTTTAACCACTGAACTGCAACTATTCTTTTTGCTCCACAGTGCATAACACTCCAGAGGAGACTATGTTCTTTTCGCCTCCCACCTATACAATTTTGAATCAGGTTCCATACATCTGATCCAGCTTTTGGAGGAGGTGGGAGCTGTTGAAATTAGTTATTAACTTTAATAAAACAGAGGGCCCTGGAAAGATCCCTGTGTGGCAAACTATAGCAATTAAATATTTGGAAGTTACGATAACTAGACTACCTTCCACACTTCCACCACAATATTAAAGTTATCACTTATATCTCTCAACTAGAATCCTTTCTGATTACCTAGATAAAGATCCCACTGCCACACATAGGGCAAGAAAACACCCCTAAACAGCAAATTAAGCTGCAAAAACCAGTGTCAGGCAGCTACTGCCAAGGCCAATAACATAATGGGTTGCATCAAAAGGGGCATAGACGCCCGTGATGAGAACATAGTCCTACCACTTTACAAATCACTGGTTAGACCACACATGGAGTACTGTGTACAGTTCTGGGCTCCTGTGAACAAGACAGACATAGCAGAGCTGGAGAGGGTTCAGAGGAGGGCAACTAAAGTAATAACTGGAATGAGGGATCTACAGTACCCTGAAAGGTTATCAAAATTAGGGTTATTCACTTTAGAAAAAAGACGACTGAGGGGAGATCTAATAACTATGTATAAATATATCAGGGGTCAGTACAGAGATCTGTCCCATCATCTATTTATCCCCAGGACTGTGACTGTGACAAGGGGACATCCTCTGCGTCTGGAAAAAAGAAGGTTTGTACACAAACATAGAAAAGGATTCTTCACTGTAAGAGCAGTGAGACTATGGAACTCTCTGCCTGAGGAGGTGGTGATGGTGAGTACAATAAAGGAATTCAAGAGGGGACTGGATTTATTTCTGGAGTGTAATAATATTACAGGCTACAGCTACTAGAGAGGGGTCGTTTAACCAGGGAGTTATTCTGATTGCCTGATTGGAGTCGGGAAAGAATTTTTTTCCCCTTAAGTGAGGAAAATTGGCTTCTGCCTCACAGGGGTTTTTTGCCTTCCTCTGGATCAACTTGTAGGAAACAGGCCGAACTGGATGGACAAATGTCTTTTTTCGGTCTTATATGTTACTATGTTACTATGTTACAAACTGCTATATCTCGTACAATCATTATATATTTGGTTGCAGACAAAAGATAAGCATAGACTGGACTTTCTTTTTCATGGTTTCATTTTTTACTACACCAGCCCTACTCTATAATTCATGTGATATTACTTTTAACCAGTTATAACTAGTGTTCAACGAGGTATTAGTCGTAACTGAAGCAGAGTTCGATTTCAAGTCAAAATCAACTACCAAAGTCATCGATTTCAAAATCAACTACCGAAGTTATTTAATGAAGTCACGCGCGACTTAGTGAATAACTAACTTCGGCTCATTGGAGCCCATACATTCTAATACTGTACGGAGACTGATCTCCATACAGTATTATTCTGAAGTTTTAAATAAAACTACTTCGGATGGAGCATCCGAAGCTCCCTTCGCTCAACACTAGTTATAACCCTTTCCCTGCCAAGGATGTATATCATATGTCCTTGCTCGGTGGCAATTCAGTACCCTATTATGTCCTTGGTAATGATTGCTGGATCTCAGGCTGTGTAAAAGCTAGAAATAAATACCAGGTCTTGTTTAACTCTTTAACCCCTTAAGGACACAGGGTTTTTTCATTTTTGCGTTTTCGTTTTGCGCTCTATGCCTTCCAAGAGCCATAACTTTTTTATTTTTCCGTTCACATGGCCATATTGTCGACATGTTTTGACCGCTATAACGTATTTGTAAATAAGTGTATGGCATTGTATGGGGGCTTATTTTTTGCGGGGCGATCTTAACTTTTAGTTGATACCATTATGGGGTGTGTAGGACTTTTTGATCGCTTTTTAATTAATTTTTTTTGAGGAACTGAAGCGTCCAAAAACGTTGGAAGCGTTCCGTTTTTCTGTTTACCGTATGGGAAATATATTTTTATATTTTTATACTATGGGCGTTTTCACACATTGCGACACCCATGATGTGTATTTTTTTATTTTTTTTATTTTATTTTAATTTTGGGGAAAGGGGGGTGATTTAAATGTTTAGTTTTTTTTTATTTCTTTTTTTCTTTTTCTTTTTTTCTTTTTACACTTTTATATAGGTCCCATAGGGACCTATATAAATCAGTTACCTGATTGCTTCTATCATAAACTCCAATACACTTGTATTGGAGTTTATGAGCATTTTACTACTTTCCTATGAAGCCCTATTGCTAACAAGGGCTCCATAGGAAATAGTAAGTGATAGCCTTAAGCTGAATGAAAGGCTTAAGGCTATCCCTTACAGCGCTCCGATTCTCCCGATCACCACTAGGGGGAGCCGGAGCGCTGCCGAAAGTTTTACTTTCGGTTTTAGCGCGCGCAGATGCCGTGATCAGGATTGATCACGGCATTTGCGGGGTTAAATGATCGCGATCGGCAGCGCTGCCGACCGCGATCATCAGCTGCGGGGGTCAGCTACAGGAATCAGCCGGACCCCCGCAGCGATGGTGCCCGCAGCAAGCAGGAGCTGGCGCCATCTTCAGGGACTGGACACATGACGTACCCATACGTCATGTGTCCTTAAGGAGTTAAAGGGGTTATCCAGGAAAAGATATTTATTATGAATTATATTCAGGATAGGTCATCAGATCTGCGGGGATGTGACAGCCAGGACCCCCGCCCGATCAGCTATTAGAAGCGACCTTAAGTGCTGCAGCCTCTTCCTGGGCCAGTGACATCACTGTACATTGGTCACATGGTCTAGTTGCAGCTTAGCCCCATTCAAGTCAATAGGGTTGTTGAGCTGCAACACCAAGCAGTGCCACTGTACCATGTATGATGCGGTCCTTGGAAAGCTGCCGGGAACCTGGATCGCTTACCAGAGCTTTGGTGAGCACAGTGGTTCCCTGAAACAGCTGTTCATCGGGAATTCCGAGACTTGGACCACCCCTGATATGATAATAATGACCTATCCTGGGGATAACTCCTTTAAGATCACCACACTTTTCCAGGTTCTGAATTTTTGTACTTTCTAATGGCATAATTTTATATTGTATAAGATGTAGTGGGAAGCTAGAAAAAAACTCCAAATGTGGTGGACTTCGAAAAATGCAATTCCGCCATAAATTTTGGGGTTTCATTATTAAAGTGTGGTAAAATTGACATGTTAACTTTATTCTCTGGGTCAGTACAATTAAAATGATACCTCAACTATAAAATTTTGTATTTTAATACAAAAAAAAAATAAAAATATTTTTATAGTACGGGTGTTTTTGTACAAGTGAGGCTTACATAATAGAAACCACCCAAGAATGACACCATTTTAGAAACTACACCCCTCAAGGTATTCAAAACTGGTTTTACAAACTTTGTTTACCCTTTAGGTGTTCCACAAGAGTTATTGGCAAATGGAGATGAAGTTTCAGACTTGAAATTTTTTGGCAAATTTTCCATTTTAATCCATTTTTTCCAGTAACAAAGCAAGGGGTAACAGCAAAACAAAACTCAATATTTATTGCCTTGATTTAGTTTATAGAAACACCCTATATGTGATCGTAAACTGCTGTACGGGCACATGGCAGGGAGAATAAGGAAAGGAATGTCATGTGGTTTTTGGAAGGCAGATTTCACTGGGATAATTTTAAGCTGCCATGTCACATTTGAAGCCCCCCTGATGCACCCCTAGAGTAGAAACCCCCAAAAAGTGACCCAATTTTGGAAACTACGGGATTAGGTGGCAGTTTTGTTGGTACTATTTTAGGGTACATATGATTTTTGGTTGCTCTATATTACACTTTTTGTGAGGCAAGGCAACAAAAGATAGCACCATTTTTTATAGAGCAGGTTGCTACGGATGCGACAATACCAAATATTTTTTTTGGTTGTTTGTTTCAGTTTTACATAATAGAGATTTTTTGGATTTTCCTTATTCTGAAAACCATAATTTATTTTATTTTTTGGGCGATTGTCTTATGTAGGGGCTCATTTTTTTGGGTATGAGAGGATGGTTTAATTGGTGCTAGCATGCATATTTTTTTGATTTAGCGTGCATATACTTTTTGATCGCCTGGTATTACACTTTTTGTGATGTAAGGTGACAAAAAATGGCTTATTTGGCACAGTTTTTTATTTTATTTTTTTATGGTGTTCACCTAAGGGGTTAACGTAGCAATACCTAATATGTTTACTTTTTATTTATTTATTTTACTTTAACACAATAAAAGCATTTTAGGAAAAAAAAATAAAAAAAATTTGTGTCTCCATAGTCTGAGAGCCATATTTTTTTTATTTTTTGGGGGGATTGTCTCATGTAGGGGCTCAATTTTTGCGGGATGAGGTTTGATTGGTACTATTCTGTTGTACATACGACTTTTTTTTATCACTTTTACTACCTTTTTTGGAAAGTGAGGTGGGCAAAATTTCAATTTTATCATAGTTTTTCTTTTTTTTTTGTTATGGCGTTCAATATGGGGGGAAAGTAACATTACCATTTTATAGATCAGGTTGTTACGAACGCAGTGATATCAAACATGTGTAGTGTATTTATATATTTTTTTAATCAATGATAAATCTGCGGCTAGAAGAAGAAATTTATCATTTATTTATTTGTTTTACTTTTTTTTTTGACCCAGTCACACTTGGTTCTTGAAGATCCAGTCGGTCTGATGCCTATATAATACACTACAATACACTATATAGTAGCAGAAGCCTGCTCTTAGCCTTGCCATGGCAAGCCGGAAGCCTGCAAAGGCGTCCGGTTGCCATGGTAACCATCAGCCGCTGCCACAACAGAGCAGTGGCTGATGGCGGAAGGAGGGAGGGAGCTCCCTCTCTTTTAACCTCTTCCATATAGCGGTCCCTAGCATGCATGGAAGGGGTTAAATGGCTGACATCTTTGCCAGCGCATATGTCCGCCGTTTCAAGCAGAGTGTCAGCAATGTGCTGACACTCTGCTTTCATCGCTCGGCCATCCTGAAAATAAGAGGGAAGGGGGGGGGGGGATCGCGGACAGGGTAGTGTGGGTGGGGGATCTGAATTGACCTGCAGTTTGCTGCGGTCGCCGATACGGGGAGGGGGGGGGGCGGTTCCGGTTAGAGACTCTGACATCAGGGCGTACCCTGTGTCCGTAAGAGGCTAAAGACTTTTTAAAAGTTCCGCTAGGTAACTGTAAGAATATCAATTCTTGTAAAGATTCTGGGATGACGTGGCAAAGAAATGACAGACTCCAAATAATGGATAAAGATTATATTAAAAATCACTTGGTATGCACATATAAAATTAACCACCTTCAACAAATGTATCTCCAACCAAATGAACACAAATAATAATTGACAAATACACAGGATAATTATAAACATTCTGAATATATGACTTTATAAAAAATATGGCCTACATACACAAAATACAATACAATTCGTAACTGCAGCCCTTGACCCTAGTAGAAATAGACTAGTATACCTTTTTTTTGGGAATAAAGGAACCTTTCCTTGATCTAGCTTGGTTAAAGTGGAGTGGTGTGCAGAGGTCTTCTGTGTATAAAGTTGCTGGCCAGTGGCGTACATATAGGGGTCGCAGTTGCGACCGGGCCCGGCACCCCAGGGGGCCCGGCCGCCTGCGGACCGCTGGCCCCTGCTGCAGCTGTGCACTAGTTACTAGTCTTATCTCTTCTGCGCCGGGCAGGAGCGAGCACAGGCGTCAATCCTGCGAGACGGTCTCTGACCATGCCCCTATAGTCTGTGCAGTCACTACACCCGAATTAGGTGAAAGAGAATGGACCTGGCGTTTGAATCCCAAAATTATAGAATCCGTCTCCCATGTTGAGGCTCTAAGTGAGAAGCTGTCTAGTTACTTCCTGACCCATAAAACTGTCATCCGAGACGAATTGATCTCCCTGGACTCCTTCCTTAAAAAGAAGCGACAGGAGCGTCTCACCTCACTACTCACTAAAATCTCAGAATTAGAATCATCCCATAAAAAGTCCTTGACGACGGAGGTCCTTACCAAATTAACTACCCTTAGAAACAAGTTGAAATCGGTCTTGAATTCTAAGGCCGCCCATGCATATATGCGCCTCAGACACAAGGGCAATAAAATTCTGTCATTGTTAGTCAAGAAACAAATCCAACGTTCCTTCATTAGCCAGATGGTAGATGATGAGGGCCGGAAACAAGCTTCCTCACCTGAGATAGCTACTATCTTCTCCGGATATTGTAGATCTTTCTATAACATTAGGACAGACACATGCGGCGCAGCCTCCGATCCCACATCCCATAACACGCAAGCCTTCTTAGATAGCCTTGAATTGCCCGTTATTTCTGAAGAAGCTAAAATCTCGTTGATTGCCTCAATCACTTTAGAAGAGGTCAGTAAGATCTTATCTACAGTCCCCAAGGGAAAAAGTCCGGGTCCTGATGGGCTACCTGTGTTATATTATAAGAAATGTTTTCCCACCCTGGGCCCCCAACTAGTTAGATACTTCAACTCTCTGCTTTCCGGTGCCCCCCCAATGAGACAATCTTTAGAGGCACATATTGTTGTTATACCTAAACCCGATAAGAACCCAGAATTCCCAGCAAGCTATAGACCGATTTCATTGCTAAATGCAGACTTGAAATTATGGGCAAAAATCTTGGCACATAGAATAGCCCCGTTGTTGCCTGGATTGGTGTCTCCAGAACAGACGGGCTTTGTAGGGGGTAGGGAGTGCAGAGATAGCAGTTTCCGGGTATTGCAAGCCATCGATTTTGCGCTACAAACAAGGGCCCCACTCGCTCTGCTCAGTACTGATGCTGAAAAAGCATTTGACAGAGTTGATTGGGGCTTTATGCAAGCCACTCTAGTCAAATTTGGCTTCCCTCCATTATTTATATCAGCTATTCTCTCTCTGTACTCCTGCCCACATGCTAGGGTGCGGGTTAATGGTTTATTGTCCCCCCCCTTTTCAATAGCGAACGGGACCCGACAGGGATTTTGTCCCCTACACTCTTCATCCTTTGTCTGGAGACATTGATTCAGGCGATACGACAAGACGACGCAATAGCGGGTTTACAGGTGGGATTGACATCCCATAAGGTGGCGGCATTCGCAGATGACATGCTCCATCTCTTGTCGAATCCCACTGAAGCGTTCCCAGCTATACTCCAACTGTTAGATACCATTGGAAACCTTTCTAATTTAAGATTAACCTTTCGAAATGTAATGTTTTGGCAATTAGCATCCCCCCATCGATTGTCTCTAACCTAGCTTACACCTTCCCTTTCCAATGGGCTACCTCACACATCCGGTATTTGGGATTAAATATTTCCTCAACTATTTGACCTAAATTATTCTCCTATTCTGAAGGAGATTAAAACACAATTAACTGAGTTGCGTATTCCCTTTATGTCTTGGCTAGGCAGGGTTAACTTAGTTAAAACTTATATTCTACCTAAAGTGCTTTATGTTATTCAGACACTCCCAATACATGGACCGGACTCCTTTTTCTCAGCTCTCCGAAAGCTTCTTTCCTCTTTCACTTGGAAGCAGACCGAACCCAGAATCTCTCACAGTATATTGATTCGTCCAAAGAATAGAGGTGGCATTGGAATGCCAGATTTCAAGTATTACTACTACTCGTCCTTCCTTCGGTTACACTCAGAAATATTGAACCCCAACAATCAAAAACTGGGTTGTCAAACAGCACGACAAATTCTCACCCCAACTGGCTTGACTAACCTGTGGAAAGTCAATGCCTCAGATACTTCTTCCTTGCAAGGACAACACCAAATTCCCTCAAACTCCTCACCCTTTTATCAGGGTATCCTCTCCTCTTGGCGAAAACTGACAACCCTTCTTGGCTTCCAATCAAGCCCTTCACCTCTCATGCCAATTAAACTCCTCCCATACTACCTTTTAAATGGTTACTGAGATGTATACAATATGTGGCCGAATCTTGGTGATTCCACAGTTGGTGAATTACTGCGCAACAGGTGTATACCCCCCGTGGAGGATCTCCGGACAGCATTCAAATTAGACAGCTGGTCCCCACTCCACTTTGCTCACTTCAAATTTTTCTGTAAACAATATTTGGATTTGCTTCAGCCTGATTACCTCCCTTCCTGGTACAACATTCTTTTGACAACTACCTCCTCGAAAAAGAAAGTTCTTTCTTTGATATATAACAAGCTACTGGAGGCCCAAGCTGTGGTTAAACCGACCTTTATCTCTTTGTGGGAGAGAGACATGGGGGTGCCCCTGGAAACTGCGGACGTTAAGGAGATTATCCTGCATTCCCATAGCCACTCTAGATGCGTCCGAATCCAGGAGAATTCTTATAAATTAATATCACAATGGTACCGAGCCCCCACTATTTTGCACAAAATAGATCCCTCCACTTCTCCATGTTGGAGATGCCATAATGATTTCGGCACGAATTACCACATCTGGTGGACATGCCAGTTACTCTCTCCGTTCTGGAGTTCTGTGTCGACTGTCATCCAAACCGTCTGCTCGGTGGACACTCCCCTGTCTCCCACTGTGGTTCTCCTGAATCTCCCTTCCCAAGAATATCCTCTGACAAAACACTCCTTAGCGCCACATCTCATTGCTGCAGCTAAGGTATTAATACCTCGCTTTTGGCTATCAACAGTAGCCCCTACTTGTGAGGATAGGATAGATAAAGATTGTGAAATCTACAGATTCGAGGAACTATCTAGCTGGGAATCCTTTTCCCATGATAAATTCCTGAAGCTATGGGCCCCTTGGTTTAATTGGTATAACGTTCCAAGACTCCCTAATGTATCTTGACTTACATAGTATCTTGTATCTTGACTTATATAGTTTCTTGACTTATATATTATAAGCATGGGTTTTACCACACTCTATGTGTATAGATCCCATGCATATAGCCGTGGGTACATTTAACTTATTGGTCGCCTTCTGGATTACTTAGCTGGTCCTGTCCTACCTCCTTGCTTAGTTGACCGGTTCGTCTATCTCAACATTTCATCCCACTTTGACTTGACACGGATTTACTACTGCTCAATCTTTGAATGTGATTCTTGTTAGTTATGTTCCTATTGTAACTTGTAGTTTGGTTCTTATGCATACCCTTTCAATTTGACTACCTATGTGCCTTAATGTATTATGCACCTTATTGTACAAATGTCATACCTTGACTTTTGAATTGAAAATAAATAAAGATTTGAAAGAAAGAATGGGTTTTAGTCCCCGATTTATAGCATGGGCACGTTTGTTGTATAGTTCCTCTACTGCGCGAATACAAACTAATGGTGGACTGTCCTCCTTATTTACATTAGAAAGAGGTACCAAGCAGGGATGCCCCCTACTCCCCCCCTCACTGCCTGTTATTGGATGTGCCGATTTGGTTAAGATGGTTTTATTGCCACATATCCTCTATATACTTCATAATTCTCATATATGGATGCCAATGGTGTATTATTATTTTTTGTCTTTTTTTTTACAGAGCCTTTTTAGGATTTGCATCTGGAAAAAGCAATATGCCGGGATCTAATTAGAAACCCTACAAAGGAATAAGGAGAATGGAGAATTGGGATATTCTAGAGCAAAACCTGTACCACTCTGTGCGTGATTTGAGGCTAGGACGGAGGTTTACCTTCCAGCAGGACAATGACTCCAAACACACTGGTAAAGCAACACTTTAGTGCTTTAAGGGGAAACATGTAAATGTGTTGGAATGGCCTAGTCAAAGTCCAGATCTCAATCCATTAGAAAATCTGTGTTCAGACTTAAAGATTGCTGTTCACAAGCGCAAACCATCCAACTTGAAGGAGCTAGAGCAGTTTTGCAAGGAGGAATGGGCAAAAATCCCAGTGGTAACTTGTGGCAAGCTCATAGAGACTTATCCAAAGCGACTTGGAGCTGTAATTGCTGCAAATGGTGGCCCTACAAAGTATTGACTTTACAGGGGTGAAGAGCTATGTACATTGACGTTTTCTGTTATTTTGTCCTATTTTTTGTTTGCTTCAAAAAAAAAATTTTTATAAAAACATCATCAAAGTTGTGGGCATGTTCTGTAAATTAAATGATGCAAATCCTCAAACAATCCATGTTAATTCTGGGTTGTGAGGCACCAAAACACGAAAAAAGTCAAGGGGGGTGAATACTTTTGCAAGGCACTGTATGCTTTATCTGTCTTAGTTATCTGCTTATTTTTCTTAAATCTCAATTTTCTCTTATCTTGGATGACATTTTGGGGCTTTGGAACCAATTACTTAACTTACAATGGTTTCAACATACAATGGTCGTCCTGGAACCAATTAATATTGTAACCTGAGGGACCACTGTATATTGTATCCCTGTTTTACTTTTTAAGATAGGGATTTACTAGGTGTTGTCCCGCAAATACACATATATTACATATAATAGATAGGTATACAACATTCAAATTCCTGCATTGCCTAAAAAATGAAAGTGATGCTACTGAGGATTGTGAGGTGACTCTTGGGATACAGCGTTTGAAATCAAACTAGGAAATTAATAGCCAGACACTGGATCCAGCCGTCGCCTCCAACAATTACAGAACCAAAAGAGAAACATTATAAATAACTTTGAGCAGATTTTGGGACCATGGATAGATACCCCAAGATTACCATCCACGTATTTGGTGAGACTTGACAGACCTAGCCCTTCGGGATCTATATAACTGTACTTTACCTGGAATTAGATGGGTGGCATAGTACTATAGGCTAGGAAATTTGGTTGATATATGGTTTAAAATACAGTTTCTCCTGTACGGTATCTGTGCAATGTTTTTTTCTTGCTATATTTAAGTCCATATCCATTTAATTGTGTGGAAAGTATAATGACCCCAGGAGGTGCTTGGGGTGGGTGGAGAGTTAACCACGTGCTGGTCAAAGTTATTGTTTTTGTTTGTATGTTTCTATCTCTACTTGGGTTTTCAAAAAAACAATAAAACTTATCTGAAAAGAAAAAGAAGCACGTGCCAGCTGGTACTTAGTTAGACCATAAACCCATAGGGGATATCTAAAGATGGAGGCTCTATTAGTTGTCCATACATTTAAAAATCTAAAAGTTTTGGGAACATCTTTACAACTAAGACATACCATTTGTGGGATTTTGCTAATTGCAAAACAAGTGGTGTGGTTTACCTATGTACCTGTGGTTGCTCTTTACATTATAAAGGTAAGACCAAACTTGAATTAAGGTGACCTTAGAGATGTGAAATATAAATGAGATTGCCTGATAGCTAGGTATGTGTGGGAATCCCATGAGGGGACTCCAGCATGTTAAGGTTTCAGATGACTGAATATGTGCGTCGAGGAAGGGGGATTGTGATAGAAATATTCTTGAAAAAGTGGCCCAGTGGATATATCAACTTAAAACAATTAATCCACTGGGTGTAAATGAACATTTGTCTTCCTCATTTGACTTTTTTGCCTCATAAATCCATTTTTCAATTGTATGGTCAGTAGAAGTTTAAAACCTGCCCTCATTGGATCAAAATAGGTCAGTTTGATGTCATTCATTGTATGATGGAGAAAGTTGGAGCAACTCATTCACTGATTACTTAACCTAAGGATTGGTGATCAATATTTACAATCTGGAAAACCCCTTTAAAGGGGCTGTCCCTTTAAGAGAACGTATCCCCTCTCCACAAGGTAGTGCAAAAGTGTATGATCAGCAGGAGTCAAACTGCTGGGGCCTCGCCAATCAAGAGAATGGGAGCTTGTTCCCCCGGTTTGAAGAGTGGTGGTAACGCGCCAGGGATAGCAGAGTATAAACGCTTTGCCATCTCTAGCATCTCCACATAGCTGAATTTAGCGGCAGACACACTTGCATGCCTGCCTCTCAATTCAAATGAGGAACATGAACACCCATTCTCGTAAATGGTGGGGCCCCAGTGGTTGGATCCCCTCCAATCAGACACATATCCCTATCCTGTGGATATCATAATGGGACAACTACTTTAAGCGATGTTAAAAAGTAGCCACGTCACCTTTTACGCCATAGAAAAGCATATACATTGTGTGGAAATACCCTGAAAAAAAATAACAATATCTACTTTCCAACAATAGTATTTTGGCTAGTATACTGCATCAGTATATGTACAGTGGCATGGAAAAGTTTGTGAACCCCTGGTCAAAATTACTGAAATGATTTCCAAAGGGCATAAAGCGAAAGACGAAACAGACTTTTCAACATTTTAACCCCTTAAGGACACGGCCCTATTTCACCTTAAGGACCAGGCCATTTTTTGGAAATCTGACCAGTGTAACTTTATGTGGTGATAACTTTAAAACGCTTTTACTTATCCAAGCCATTCTGAGATTGTTTTTTCGTCACATATTGTATTTCATGACAGTGGTAAAATAAAGTCGAAAAATTTCATTTTTATTTATAAAAAAATACCAAATTTACCAAAAATTTTGAAAAATTTGCAATTTTCCAAGTTTCAATTTCTCTACTTCTAGAATACATAGTAATACTGCCAAAAAAAGTTATTGATTTACATTCCCCATATGTCTACTCCATGTATCGATTATTTTGGGAATGCCATTTCATTGTTTGGGGACATTACAAGGCTTAGAAGTTTAGAAGCAAATCTTGACATTTTTCAGAAATTTTCAAAAACCCACTTTTTAGGGACCAGTTCAGGTCTGAAGTCACTTTGCGAGGCTTACATAATAGAAACCACCCAAAAATGACCCCATTCTAGAAACTACACCCCTGAAGGTACTCAAAACTGATTTTACAAACATCATTAACCCTTTAGGTTTTCCACAAGAGTTAATGGCAAATAAAGATAAAATTTCTGAATTTCGATTTTTTTGGAAAATTTTCCATTTTAATCCATTTTTTCCAGTAACAAAGCAAGGGTTAACAGCCAAACAAAACTCAATATTTATTGCCCCGATTCTGTAGTTTGCAGAAACACCCCATATGTGGTCCTAAACTACTGTATGGCCAAACGGCAGGGCGCAGAAGGAAAGGAACGCCATATGGGTTTTGGAAGGCGGATTTTGCTGGACTGGATTTTTGACACCATGTCCTATTTGAAGCTCCCTGATGTACCCCTAGAATAGAAACTCCATAAAAGTGACTCTATCTAAGAAACTACACCCCTCAATGTATTTAAAACTAGTTTTACAAACTTTGTTAACCCTTTAGGTGTTCCACAAGAGTTATTGGTAAATGGAGATGAAATTTCAGAATTTAAATTTTTTGTTACCTTGCCTCAAAAAAACTGTAATATAGAGCAACAAAAAATCATATTTACCCTAAAATAGTACCAACAAAACTGACACATTATCCCGTAGTTTCCAAAATGGGGGTCACTTTTTTGGAGTTTCTACTGTAGGGGTGCATCGGGGGGGCTTTAAATGGGACATAGTCTCAAAAAAAACAGTCCAGCAAAATCTGCCTTCCAAAAACCATATGGCGTTCCCTTCCTTCTGTGCCCTGCCGTTTGGCCATACAGCAGTTTACAACCACATATGGGGTGTTTCTGCAAACTACAGAATCAGGGCAATAAATATTGAGTTTTGTTTGGCTGTTAACCCTTGCTTTGTTACTGGAAAAATGGATGAAAATTGATAATTTGCAAAAAAATAGCTGTTTTGGGACAGTTTTGTATTTTTTGTTATTTACATCGTTGAACTGACAGGTTAGATTGTGTGCTATTTCTATAGAGCAGGTTGTTACTGACGCGACAATACCAAATATGACTACTTTTTGGGTTTTTTTGTTTCAGTTTTACATAATAAAGCATTTTTAAAAAAAATGATTTTTTTAGTGTCTCCACATTCTGAAAGCCATAGTTTTTTTTTTTTTTTTTTGCGATTATCCTATGTAGGGGCTCAATTTTTGCGGGATGAGATCGCGGTTTGAATGGTACTATCTTGGGGTGCATATGACTTTTTGATCACTTGCTATTACACTTTTCGTGATGTAAGGTGACAAAAAAATTACTTTTTTTTACAACGTTTTTATTTTTTATGTTTACAGCGTTCACCTGAGGGGTTAGGTCATGTTATATTTTTATAGAGCAGGTCGTTACGAACGCGACGATACCCAATATGTATACTTTTTTTATTTATTTTGGTGTTACACAATAATATCCTTTTGAAACAAAAAAACATGTTTTAGTGTCTCCATAGTCTGAGAGCCATATTTTTTTCAGTTTTTAGGCGATCGTCTCAGGTTGGGTATAATTTTTGCGGGATGAGGTGGCGGTTAGATTGGCACTATTTGGGGGGTTATATGACTTTTTGATGGCTTGCTATTACACTTTTTGTGATGTAAGGTGACAAAAAAATGGCTTTTTGACAAAGTTTTTTATTTTTTATTTTTTTTTACAGTGTTTACTTGAGGGGTTAGGTCATGTGATATTTTTATAGAGCAGATTCTTACGGACGTGGAGATACCCAATATGTCTACTTTTTTAAAAAATTTTCACATTTAACACTAAAAAGCATTTTTGAAACAAAAAAATCATGTTTTAGTCTGAGAGGCATAGTTTTTTTTATTTTTTGGGCAATTGTTTTATGAAGGGGCTCATTTTTTGCGGGATGAGATGGCGGTTAGATTGGTACTATTTTGGGAGGCATATGCCTTTTTGATCGCTTTGTATTACACTTTTAGTGATGTAAGGTGCCCAAAAATGGCTAATTTACACCATTTTTTTTTTTTTTTTTTTATGGCGTTCACCTGAGGGGTTCAGTCATGTGATATTTTTATAGAGCTGTTTTTTACGGACGCGCGATACCTAATATGTGTAGTGTATTTTTTTTTTTACTTTTTATTCAGTGATTTGTGTTTTTTTATTTTTACTTTTTTTCACTTTTTACATTTTTTGGACCCAGACCCACTTGGTTCTTGTAGATCCAGTGGATCGGGTGTCTATATAATACAGAACAGTACACTATATAGTGTACTGCACTGTATTTTTACTTTTACAGCCTGGTCAGACTTCTGCCTTTAGCAGAAGTCTGACGAGAGTTACTATACCATGGCAAGCAGGACGCTTCTGAAAGCGCCCTGCTGCCATGGTAACTCATCACCCACTGCCATTAGAGAGCAGTGGGTGATGTATGGGGAGGGAGGGGAGCTCCCTCCCTCTGCGATCCCATCCTGGGGGGGGGGGGCTGCATAGGCACAGCAGCCCCCGATGGGAGAGGGAGGGAGCTCCCTCCCTGTTAACACCTTCCATACCGCGGTCCGTCCGGACCGCGGTAAGGAAGGGGTTAAACGGCTGGCATCTGCAGCACAGATGCCAGCCGTTTTTCTATCAGAGTGCCAGCAATGTGCTGGCACTCTGATAGAACCACTAGACACCAGGGAATTATTACAAGGGAGGCGGGCGGGGGATCGCTATTGCACCGCCTCCCGCACCGCCTCCCGCCACCGCAACCACCCCCCCTGCACACCCGCCGCCATAACAAGATTGGGGGCTGCAGGGGGGGTTAAAATGATTATCTTTGGGGCAATTAACTCTCTGATCCCCGCGGTCTGATCAGAGATCGATAAAACCGCTGCAAACCGCAGGTCTGAATTGACCTGCGGTTTGCAGCGATCGCCGATACTGGGGGTCACATGACCCCTCGGCATAGGAACATGGTTCCTGCTGATCTACATCAGCAGGAACCATGTTGCTACCGCGCCCACATCGGGTGCAGTAGCAGTTTAAACACAGGGCGTACATGTACGCCCTGTGTCCTTAAGGACTCGGACATTAGGGCGTACCTGTACGCCCTGTGTCCTTAAGAGGTTAAGCAATATCAGTGTATCATTTTGGTTTTGCACAATTTAAGAACGAGAAATGGTAAGGAGTACCTTGCAAAAGTATGGAAACATTTGAGCACTCAGATAACTTTGACCGAGGTCTCAGACCTTAAATAATCTGTTAGGGTTCACAATCATCATTAGGAAAGGCCAGGTGATGCAGATTTCAAAGCTTTATAAATACCCAGACTCCTCTAAACTTGTCCCAAAAATCAGCAGCCATGGGTTCTTCAGTAGCTGCCTAACACTAACCCTTAGGATACTGGAGGTTTTTAGGGTTTTTGCGTTTTCATTTTTCTTCCTGGAGACATAACTTTTTTTAAATTTTCTGTTTACATATTCATATGGGGGCTTGTTTTTTGTTAGACAAGTTGTACTTTCTAATGCCATTATTTAATATGTTATTTAAAGTGAGGGAAATTGGATTCTACCTCACATTTTGAGCAGTGGAGGATTTTCCCAGTGAAGGATGGCACCGGGGATCGTCTCAACTCCATCCAGCATCCTAAATAGCTGCCTGGATGATGCTGGACTAGTGTCTGATGTCAAGCCTATCCTGGTCATGCGCTGTCTGATCCAAGGGAAGAACCAACGTCACAGCTTACAGGGGTGTGGCCGCAACACGTGTGCTGACTGTGACGTGAATAAGCACGTGCCCAGTAATGCTTGTGAATACAAATTTGCAGTCGTGCATATGAACATACCCAAGCCTTCCTAATCAGAGATAACAGATGCCCTGCTTTTAATATAATGATGAGTAGATACTATAGCCAAGATAATGAAGATCCGAAGTGATGTCAAGTCACGTGGCCATTGCGTAGCAACACCAAATAGACAGGCTAAGCTGGGAATCTAGGCGCCGGCGCCTCTTCATAACTTCGGCGGATCCTCCGCCAACTATGGGGCTTTATTAATAAATGTGCCCCTATATTTGTAGCTTTTGTATTAGTTAAGGACATTGCTTCAGGTAAAGCATTTGTTGCTGTGGCCAACATGGAGTAGATCCTTGCATGTGGACATAAGTCTAAACTGGCTGAACATCCAGGTCTCTGTACTGACCTTTATTTCCCAACACTATCAATGGCCTACACTTTTCCAGGACATTCGTAAGTATGTTGCCTCCTGTGCCACAGAAGTCTGCTGGTCTGCTCTTCCCTTTGCCTGTGCCAACATATTACAATGGACTTTATTTATTTTAAATCTTCCTCCTTCCAATGGTTGTACCATGATCTGGGTTGATGTGGACAGTTTTTTCAAAATGCAAGAGACAGGAAAACTGTTTTATTCTGGTGCTGCCATCAGGCAGATGCCAGATTACTACCCAGTGCCTTTTTTCAAGGAGGATTTTATTAGTGTGAAGAATGCCTTTCAAGGGCAGATCACTGTTGTCATCATGTTATGGCACATATGTTTGAAACATTGAGCATCCTGGGAACACAAATACAAATGATGCAAAATACTGACCAAAATCAGTATTTAGCATTTTGGTCATTTTGCATCAGTACTTTTAAGCCAAGGTCAGTAGTGTATAAATGGATAATGGAAAGATTAGCATTTTTTTGGGATGGAAAGTATGATGAAAAATACTGATATAAAATACTACCATGTGAACGGTGGCAGTAGGGTATATTCACATCAGGCAAATTTGTTGTAGAAGTGTGCATAACCCCACTACATGTAGGTCTCCCAGCAGCCACGCTATCAGGAACAGAGAGGCAATGGCAAGCACAGAATGCCGACGATACCCCTAATAACAAACTGATATCTGGCGATCAATTATTGCTTTTCAGCACTGTAAAACATATGAGGTTACCTGGTAAGAATTAGACCTGAGGAAAAAAAAATAGCCATTTAAATGAATGTATCCCAAGAACAAATTTTGGATAATTCTAATTTTAAGTGTCTTATAAAATCGAGATTTCTCAGGTTAGGAAGAATAACTCATGAGGTAATAGGTTTGAATACATGTAACACTAATTATGTAGTTTATGTTGTGCTTTAACCTCATAAATATTTTTTTTTTTTTCTCACGTAAATTTTTATTGAAATTTCGAGATTAGGAAGAACATACATTACAATATCAATGGTACATTCCACCGTAAGCAATAAGGTAGACGGATACGTCAATTACACATCAAGCTATAAAGGTACAATCAGTAGCATCGTACAATAGATATGGAGAGCATACAGTAACCACAAACAAATGAAGAGGACATATCCATGTACAATAGTTATGAAAGATAGGCGGACATGTACATATAGACTGAAAGGAGTAAATCAACTCAAACAGAGTAGAAACTCAAACAAAAACAAAAGTATGGGCAGCACCAGGGTGCAGGGCAGTCAAGAGTGGCAATGCGAAATCTTAGTGACATAGTGTCAGAGGCCAGTGAAGTGCACAACAATAAGCAAAGGAGTACAGGGAGATCGCGGCTCATATGTACCAATTAGGATGTGTACCAAGGGCTAGACAACCATTTAGACCAAAGCTTAGTAAACTTCGGCATAGAAGACAGATGACCATACCACATCCTTTCGTACATACAAGTGGAGTTGACGAGGTCTATAACCTCCCGAAGAGGAGGGGTATCTGGCGACTTCCAGTGTCTGGTAATAACCAATTTAGTGGCCATGAATATATGTACTGTTATTATTCTATGGTCATATGGGAGGGTGTCGATGTCTATAAATAAAAGAGCCAGCTCCGGGGAGATGGTTACCGGGTTAGGTAAAATAGTAGCCAGGAGATCATGTACCTCCTTCCAAAGGTTACTAATCCTAGGGCAAGCCCAAAGGATGTGGAGAAGGGAGCCTCTACTTCCACATTGTCTCCAGCAGGTAGGACTGGACGAGGGAAACATCAAGTGCAGCCTGGATGGCGTAAAATACCACCTCAGGTATGTTTTGAAAATCGCTTCCTGATGGCCCACGCAACGGAAAGCCAAAAGGGTCACCCGGAACGCATTGCACCATTGTGCATCTGTAAACGTGCGGCCTAGATCTGTCTCCCATTTTATCAAGGGGGTGGGCTTAGACCACTCAGAGTCTTGCATTAAAAGGCTATAGAAGAGAGAGATACCCCCCCTTCTAGGGAACCTGTGGTGGAGAAACTGTATAGCTTCACGGGGAGGTGCATTTTGGTGTTTTCATTCCTATGCAAAAAGGATCTGATCTGTAGAAATTTATAAAATTCCCTATTGGGTATACTGAAGTTATCATGAATATACGGAAACGATAGAGTCTGGTCAGGGCCCAGCATATCTCCCACCGATTGGATTCTATAGGTCGACCACAGCCTAAGATCCAGGTCTGGAATATGGTCAGTTAGGCAAGCTAAGGATAAAAGGTTAGGGGGTAATGTATCGTTTCCTACAGGTTTACCCAAAAACCTAGTCCAGGCACCGGTAGACAGCTGGATAGCATACAGGGCGGAAGCACAGGTCGGGAGCTTGCATGCTGACCCCACTAGTAGAGAACGAAGGGAAGAGATATTAAGTGAGGCCCCTTCCATCTGAACCCAATGTTTGTCTGCAGAGTCATTCCACCAATGGACCAGCTGGTCCAAGAGACAAGCTTCACGATACTGTTTCAAATCCGGAACTCCTAGTCCCCCTGCCTTCTTGTGTCTTATCAATATTGAGTACGCTACTCTAGGGTGTTTCGAGTCCCATATAAAGCCCATCATCTGCCGTCTGGCCAATCTAAAGAAGGAATCAGGGATCGGTATAGGGAGGGTTCTAAATAGATAAAGGAGTTTTGGTAAGAAAAGCATTTTGTAAGCCGCCACTCTGCCAAACCATGAAATGAGGTATTTCTTCATATTCTTAATTTCCACAGCTAGGGTATCCAAAAGAGGGGAAAAGTTTGCGTTGAATGTTTTAGACACCGGGTACGTCAGCTGTATGCCAAGATACGTTATGCTTTCCTGTTGCCAATCTAAAGGGAACAAGCTCTTCAATCTGCACAGTTGGTCCCTAGAAACATGAACGGGCAGACATTGGGACTTGTCTACATTTAATTTGTAGTAAGAAGGCCGAACTGTGCCAACAAGTCGAACACCTTCTGAAGGGAAGATGCTGGGTTCCTGCAAATAACAATGACGTCGTCCGCAAAGAGCGCAACCTTGTGGACACTAGAGCCCAAGTCCATCCCCACTACATCTGGGTCCCGCCTTATCAATTCCGCTAGAGGTTCTATAGACAATATAAAAAATATGGGGGACAGTGGGCACCCCTGTCTGGTCCCGTTCGTCAAACTAAACGTATTAGAAAGTGTCCCGTTTGTAAACACTTTAGCACAGGGATTGGAGTATAACGCCGATATAGCAGAGTATATTGGGCCAGATATTCCAAATTTCCGCAGAGCCAAGAAGGGGTACGGCCAGCTAACGCGATCAAACGCCTTCTCGGCATCTAACGTCAAAAAGGCGGTCGGGACACCTTCAAGTTCTGCCGATTGCAAGAGCGTTAAGAGCCTCCTAATGTTGTCCGGGGCCTGTCTTTTCGGCACAAAACCCGTCTGATCTATAGAGATCAGAGAAGGAATTACTGTCAGCAACCTGTTCGCTAATATCTTGGCATACAGCTTCACATCGCAGTTTAATAACGAGATAGGGTGGTAGCTAGTAGTGTATAGTGGGGACTTACCCGGTTTTGGAATGGTAACAATTAGGGCTTCTAGCATTTCTGCCGGAAAAGAGCCCGTATCCATAGCTGTGGAGAATACCGGCAGCAGATGGTTAACCAGATGGTGGCTAAATTTTTTATAGTACAGTGGAGAGAAGCCGTCAGGGCCCGGGGCCTTATTGGATGGGAGAGAACGTATTGCAGTGTTAATCTTATCCAGTGAGATCGGACAATTGAGAGGTGCCAATTCCTCTGCAGACAAAGAAGGTAGGTTAACACGGTCTAAAAAAGACTGTATGTCCGGTGGCGATGGTTGAGGTATAGAATCATCATCTTTAAGATTGTATAGTCTGGAGTAGTAGTCCTTAAACGCGTTCGCTATATGCCTGGGAGCGGACACTATGGTCCCAGACGTTGGGTGTTGTATACTCTGTATCCTGGATTTGAGGGCCATGTGTTTAAGCCTGGCAGCTAGGAGTTTACCGGACTTGTTATCTTGGGCATAATATTGAAATTTAAGCCGTTTCAGGGACTTCTCATGCGCGTACATGAGGAGGGATCTCAGATGCAATCTAGCTTTGGCAAGTTCAACTGCACGAGCATCAGAGAAAGAAGATTTATTAAGCAGTTCGAGCTGTCGGATAGATTGCATTGTGTCCTGGAGATCCTTATCCCTGTTTTTATGCCATATACTACTCTGCTTCATCAAGATCCCCCTCATGTACGCTTTGTGACAGTTCCACAAGGTGTAGGGTTGTATGTCTGGGGAGGAATTTAGGGCGAAAAACTCACTGAGAGAAGAGTTAATCTCCTTTTCTACAGACGGGAGGGACAATAGGTAGGTATTAAGTCGCCAGACATAATCCGAGACCTTGGGGGGGCCTTCAGACAGGGTGAGAAGTACAGGGGCATGATCTGACCACTGTATGGTTCCAATGTCCACCGCCAAGGATTTGTCGATCAACGACTTGTCAACCCAGACCATATCAATCCGGGAGTAGGTCTTATGAACTCCCGAGCAGTATGTGTAGTCTTTTTCATTGCCATATGTCATATACCTCAGAGGCCCAGGCCAATCGCGCAACTCAAATTCTGCGAGATCGGGGGCTCGCGGTGGAATCCAGGGACGGATTACACACTGAATTGAAATCCCCACAGATCACTACATGGCCTTTTTGCAGTTTTCTCAATTTATTGAGCGTCCTGTTCAGAAAACACTCCGTGTGGGAGTTGGGGGCGTATAAATTGAGAATAGTATAATCCACTCCATTAAGCATACAATGCACTATAATATATCGGCTATGTGGATCTATCCACGTCTGGTGAATTTGTACCGCCACTGAGGCCCCGAAGGCGATCAAAACTCCTCTCTTTTTTCGGGGAAAAGACGAGTGAATTATCGTGGGGTAGCTCTTGTGGTGGAGTTTGGGCGGATTAGCAGAGGAAATATGCGTCTCCTGCAGACAAGCAATATCACATTTCTGGGAGCATAGCTCCTTCCACATCACTGACCTCTTGAAGGGGCTGTTCAACCCCCTTACATTCACCGAGAGTACTTTAAGAACCATCATGGGCAGGGAGCTGATGCTTCACTGCTGCAGCGTATGGGTTTTCTACATGGATGCAAGGGGGTCGGCAACCACCTCCAGCGGCCAAGAAGAACATTGGAGTACCATCTGCATCCCTGGTGCCGTAATGTGCTGCAAAAGACAACTGGTAAGTAACAAGTAAAACATAACAGTAAATGAACAATAGTTGTGCCATTTGCCAGAGAGATAGATTTCCCTGGGGAGCACAAAAAACACTGTGGGTGAAAACAAGCATCAGAAAATGACAGCGGCTACAGACCGCGCATCCACCCAGACCCATCTGAGATGGAAGGGAAGGAGGAACAAAGTCGTAGAACAAACAGCAGTTAAATAATCAGGTCTTAGGGACCTCATGCCACTCTTTAGCGATCTTCTTCGGCGGTGCTCTGCCATCTTGGCAGGGGTCATCTTCCACTTGGATATTCCATTTGGACAGTAGCGCCATTCCTTCAGCTATAGAAGCTACCGCAAAGAAAGTTCCTTTTCTGTTGATGAGGATCTTTGTAGGGAATCCCCAACGATAAGGAATAGCTTGGTTCCGCAAGATGGTGGTCAAAGGAGCCAGGCGTCTGCGCGCCTGCAGAGTTGCAGCGGAAAGATCAGTAAATAGCTTAAGATCTGAATACGACTCCGGGAGCGGTTGCTGCTTACGTGCCTTTTCCATAAGTTGTTCTTTGACATGATAGAAGGTGAACCGTGCAAGAACATCTCGTGAAGCTGCGTCCGGAAGATTAGGAGGCTTCGGGACTCGGTGTGCACGGTCGATACTAAGTTCGTATGGCGCACATTCAGGGAGTAAGTGCCTAGTAAGTTGTTGTAAGTAATCCCGAAGTTCTGGGCCGGGTACAGATTCCGGAATATTGCGAAATTTTATATTGTTTCTGCGACTGCGGTCCTCATACTCCACGAGTTTGGCTTGCAGAGAGTCCACTTTATCATCAAGGCTATTATGGGAGTCCACTACGTCGTTATGGGCCTCAGCAAAGGCCGCCATCTTTGATTCAACGTGTGATACTCTGTCCCCTATATCAGTGAGTGCCTTATGGAACGGGGATAGGATTTTAGTGAAGTCCGTATGCAAAGAAGACCGCAGGGCAGTTAACATGTCTTTGAGGGTGCTTTCAGAGACCGTAGCCGAAGAGGCAGGAAAAGCTGAGAAGACATCGGGGTCTCCAATAGCAGGGGCGATCAGAGGGGGAATCACAGTATGCCCCTTAGTGTCGGACCTGTGTTTCTGCCGCTGTGGACCTGCTGTTACAGAGCCTGCTGGGGTGAGAGCGGAGGAGGCTCCGTCGCCATCTTGGCCTGGGTGCTGGGAGTGTTGAGGCCTACCTGAGGCTCCGAGTGATGTGGATCCATTGCCCTCCGAATCGGAGGAGTGCGGAGAGTCCCAGTTCCCATCCAGAGAGAAATGCTGGTCAGTTGGCGGGAGCGGAGAGGATGCGGTCGTAGCTAAGGTGGGTAGATGGTTTGCGGTAAGCGGCGTGCTTAACCGCCTGTCTTGGGCCGCGCCATCTTTGCCCGCTCCATCAGGATGAAAAAAGTGCTCCAGCTGAAGCGATCCTTTCCCCTTCGGTCCCCTCCTCTTGCCCATCTGTCTAGCGGCCATAACAGGGTCTTGTGGAGCAGAAGAAGTCGCTTTGATAGTCGCTGGGTGCGGTGAACAAGCGGTCAGAGCCGGAGCTCACTCACTATGCGGCCATCTTCAGCGCCGGCCAAGCCACGCCCCACCTCATAAATATTTTAATATAAGGAAAACTATTAGACCTATGTTTGTGTGGGAACATGTAAGGAAACATCACGGAACTGAGAAAAATAGCCTACAGTTTACTTGTATTGAAAAAGTGTACAGTAGTATCTACTATCAGGATGAGACACACTATTTACAAGATATTTACTGTTAAAACTGAGAGAAAAGTGGATATTAAAAAGTGAATCATTGGGCCCAATATGGGTAAATGACCCCCAAAAAGTATTTGTAACAATGTATCACCACGGGTTTAGTAATTATGTAAGTTTTATTGTGTTTTATGATATTTAATTTGTAATTTACAAATAACATTGTAAATGACGTGTCCCAGGATGTTATAATAGTTAAATGTGGGCAACATCTGTATGAAGTTTGCATCTTCTCCCCATGTTTGCATGGGTTTCCTCTTACACTCTTTGTGACTTGTGAAGGGAATTTAGATTAGGAGCCCCACTGGGGTACAGTGAGTTGTGATAATGTCAGTACAGTGCTGCGGAATATGTCAGCACTATATAAGTGAGTAAAATAAATAAATAAAAATCTGACCTTCTAATAAAAAGTTTACATTTAAACCTGGTCCTAGGTAGGGGTCTCACTGACTAGCCTTGCCTTATCTGCTTTGTTGGAAACCTTTTTAAAACTATGGAGACATTTAGCTCTCAAATCAAGTTTAATCTCCACCCTAGGTCTCCTCAAGCCTCTAGTGGGTAAACCCCCCTTTTCCTGCCTCCTTAAAGGATGCACGTCTCTTTTCCCCAGTCAATCCTCTTCCTCTAGTGCGAGATGTCCTCAAACATGGAAGTCTTAGGCCTCTGTCTGACCTTTATATCCTCTCTCTACTCAGTCCCTTCTTCAGTCTCGCATACCCAATTTGAGAAGCTTTGCATCTCCTCTTGCATCCCTTCTAATGGGATTTCATTAATTTATGAACTATTGAGGGACAATGGATGAGAGGCTAGCAAGCCTGCTTTTAAGGGAGCTTGGTAATCTGTGGTGCATTCTTCCTTTTCCGAGACTCAGTGGTCTGAGGCCTTTGACTTCAGTCAAAAGATTTCTATATCCTGTAGGTTACAGGAAACCAATTATAAGATATTGTCACAATGATATATGACTCTTGTTTGTCTCCAGAGAATCTCTCCTCAGACCTCCACTTTATGTTGGTGGTGTGGTGCAGCCCTTGATACTATGCTGCATATCTGGTGGTGATACCAGGTTCTTGCTTCTTTTTGGCAAGAAGTGATGTCGTTCTACTTTACTCCAGAAATGGCGCTTTTATCTATTTTCCCAAGCTCACTTTCTAGGGTTTGGAGGGGGCTTTTGGGATTTCTTATTTTAAGGACTCGCCAGATCATCCCTAGGAAGTGGAAGTCTACTTCCCCTCCCTCCCGATAGCACTGCGTTAAGGCTCTGAATCAGATCACGAGGATGAAGGAACTCAGAGCTAAAGATGAACGATCCCAGGACACATTTATTAAATGTTGGTTGTCATGGTTTAGATTCAGATCCTCCTCTGGGTATACTCTCTGGGTGGAAACAGGCTCGCTCCCAGGCAGTCAATAGGTTAATAGATCTATGACCCCAGGCTTTATTTAATTTTCATTTTTGTTTTAGTTCTGAATAATTGAATAGTGTGGACCTTTTTATTTCCTGGCTTATGTGACTGTTGGAAACTTTGCACTTGACATATTTGTGATATTGTGCAGTATATGCAAATTGTCAATAAAAACATTTTCTAATACTGCTTCCAAATGCATGCTTAAAAATCACAATGGTGCCGGCAACAGATCGCTCTGTGTAATAGTGATCTTCTGCAGGCACACCCTACTGTGTAGTAGTGGTCTGCCACCGGCACACTGTTGCCCTGCATGGGGATCAATCTTCCCCATGCCACAGAGGACATCGCTGCATGTAATAGCAGCTGTGTTCTCCACTAGCTATCTGCCGATTGCTGGGAGGGAACGTTTCATTCCCATCGTCTGCAGCAGTGTCTAATACAACCTTTACACATACCGAGGAGAAACAGATTGTCGGGAAGGAAGTGTTCCTTCCAAACAGTCGACTGCCCATTAAGTGGAGGTGAAGAGCTGCATTTACGTGGAGCAATCACCCCCACAGTATAAGGATGAGCGATTGCTACTGCATCCGCTAGTCCCCATAGAAAATCATTGCTCCTGGGCAGCAGAGTTCTGTTTAAACAGCACAATTTGCTGCCCAGCAACGATGATTGAGGTGTCTGCACCTCTGATCATTTCACCTGATGAACAAGTATTTCATTCATTCATCAGGTGATCTGCAGCACCTTTAGAAGAGGAGATTATTGGGAACTAGCGTTCGTAGGAACGTTCGTTCACAGTAAACGGCCCAGATCCACATTGAACTACTTTCCCACTGATCATTCTGTGGATTTACTTCGGTCTTGTTTTGGGATTTTTCCTGTGGCTGCTATTACTGTTCATGCTGACTTTCCTGATTAATAACCTCAGCTTGTTTCTGGATTAACCTATTTTGTATTGTATCAATTGTGCCCGTCTATCTGGGTTTTTGACCCTGCTTGCTTACTTCTTTTTGTACCTCCCTGGTCATTCCAGAAGGTCTGCTACTAGTGTACACGCACCAGCTTCCTGTTATCAGCTCCACAAATGTAACCTGGTTCTCTAGCAGCAAAGTCCATCCAGCCCTGTGTCGGGCCAGAATGGTTTTGGAAGGCTGATAGCAGGTTTGGGGTTCACTGGCTGTGGTCTGGACGGTGACCTAAGTACTCTTAACATATTGGCTGCTAATATCTTATAAACAGTTATTGGGACCCAGTCAGGTTGAGTAGTCTTCTGTCTTTCAGGATATTGCACTGCAAACCAAGCAGCAAAATCCTCTACTGTTATGTAATTAAAATGGTAAATAAAATATTTTAATAGGATAGTCTTACCAGAAGAAGCACTGGATTTATCCGATGAAGATGATGACTGTTGTTGCATACTTCCGGCAGATGAACTTTCATCAACATTAATGGGAGGTGGATTCACATTTAGATCAGACTTATCTGATACTGCAGATGCCTGTGACTCTGTACTTGTGTTTGTAGAGTCTACTGGTGCGTTTGACTGTAGACCACCTGCAGTGTATACAAAATAACATTCAATATATAGCAAAGAACTATTGCTTTTATCTGATCAATTTACTGGAATTGCATTTGGGACAATGTATTCTAATGATATTGCTCCAAAAGGGTGTATAAAAACTTGATTAAAAAAAGTGATAGGACCTCAATATGTAAACACAACCTAAAGAAGTTTTGTCAGAACTTTTGAATATAAAGAATCCATTATATAAGGTATATATATATATATATATATATATATATATATATATATATATATAAACTGCTGTTTGTAGATAGGTAATCAAGTAGAAATGTCCAGGGATTAAAATTTATTTCTCTCTTTTCTCAATGAATAGAAAGAGGGTAATTGATATCATTAGATGTTATATCATACATGTTATTATGTTAAGATATAGGAAGTAAAGTATAATCATATAAGTGCATAATATATAAGTATGGGGAGTAAATCATTTCAGTCTCAGGTGTTATTTTAGGAGGATTGTAAAGAGAGAAATCAAGAACAAACAATGGATCTTCACTAAGAACAAGTATTATATGACTGTGTTTTTCTCTATATGAATGGAAAAGGCTTTAGTCATGTCATAGGAGTTGTGTACCTAAAATTCTTGAGAATAAAGGTATAATCCTGGATACACATTGGTATTTACATTCTATTGTTCTAGAAGGTCTGTCTAAAATCCGAGTTATAGATGATCCCGATTTCAAATTGAAAGACAAAAAGGGAAAATAGCTGTAATTGCAAAACCTTTTTACATGGCTCTCTAGTGCCACCTAATGGTAGGGGAAATCCAGACATATTTTGCGAAATTACTGGGGGAAGTCCTATCAATGATGTCGATAGTAAATGATCAAACCTGGCCAAGCCCCTTCCTGAATGGGATAAAAAGATGGTATGAGCTGACAGAGGGAAGCATTCCATCTGGTCCATTCCATCTGATCCACCTACCTGAGGAAGCCATTTGACTAGATATCCAGCTACTAGAGGAAGCCATCTTGAAAATTCCTTCCAGCCAACTACCACACCCCGAGAGGAGATAGGACTTTATTGAATCATAGTCTTGAATCCTGAGACTGATTTCTGCTAGCCGATATGCTGGTATAGTATAAACTTCCCTATATTCCATAGGTGAATGAATATAATAGTTTTGTATATAAATTTAACCAAGCTTTGTGGGTAGAATATGTTTTATCATAAGGCTAGGCTGTAACTGTAGTATCATCCTAACTTTTCCAAATACAAGGAGATCTATACATATGGTTGAAAATTATTCATATTTCTCATAGTATTATCTCCAAGGAACTGAGTTCAGTTTTATGCATGTATGGTTTTACATATATATATCTCGATATTAACAAAAATCTGACAAAGTTAATCAGAGACATCTGTCGGCTTAGAGAAATCAGGTATCAAAGTGATCTAGATTATTTTTGGCTTTTGCAGATCATTGATTCATTTTCATTTCACCGATTTTTATGCTTTATTAGTTTGTACTAAATAAATATATATTTACCACTGTCTTCTCTTTGTCGCCAAACTTAACACAGATCACAAGCTCTTATTTCCTTGGTATTTATGTTAATAGGTTAGAATCTCCTCCCTTACGGATTCTAATGTATTTACATAAATAATATAGACTGTTAATCAGAACAGTATAAATATTTTAACCCTTTAACCAGGCCTAAAAGGCCTTAACCCTTTGGATATGGAAGGTTTTATTATTTTCATTTTTCTTCCTGTAGCCATAACTTTTTTATTTTTCCGTTCACATATCCATATAAAGGGATTTTTTTTGTGGCACAAGTTGTACTTTCTAATGCCACCATTTAATATGGCATACAAAGTAGTGGGAAGCCCGAAAAAAAATTCAAAATAGGGAATTGGAAAAAAATGCAATTCCTCCACCGTTTTACGGGTTTCGTCCCTATGGCATTTCCTTTGTGGCAAAACTGACCCGTGCTCTTAATTCTCTGTGTCAGTACGATTACAATGATACCACATATGTATACCGTAGGTTTTTATGTCTAAATACTGTAAAACTAAATTAAACCTTTAAATCATCATATTCTGGCCCCCATAACTTTTTTTATAGTTATGTCTACTGAGCTGTGTGGGGGTTCATTTTTTGCGGGACAATCTATACTTTTTATTGATACCATCTTAGAGTGTGTGTGACTTTTTGTGTGACTTTTCAATTTTGTTTCGGCCATTTGGACCCTTTTTACCGTTACACCATTCGACGTATTGGTAAAATATTTCTATATTTTAATAGTATGGGTGCTTTTGGATGTGGTGATGCCCATGATGTTTATATTTTTTTTATGTATTTATTTTTTTATTCTGACAAAAGGGGGGTGATTTAAAAAAATGTATATATTTTTTACATTTTTTTTTAACTTTTTATCACATTCACTAATTTAAAAAAAATCAATAATACCATACTGCATCTTTAGAGAGACCCAGCCTATTAGAGTGAATTGCATGCACTTCCGGGTTTTTCACTCTTAAGTAATCACATGACGCGTGAGCAGGCGCCATGTTTACACATCGCTCCAGCGCTGTACATGAATGTGCTGGTAGAGAAAGGGTTAAAGAGAACCTGTCACCACAAAATGCAAGCTAAAAGCACCATGTTATAAAGCTGGAGAATATGAGCTGATTGATATATATTTTATTGGGAACAGATTTAGTAAGACCTGTAATTTATACATTTATATCTTTGCTTTTTCCATTTCCTGTGAACAGCTATAGGCACAGGAGGGAAGGGTTATCAGTGATTGATGGAGGCTGCTGGATAAGAGACACTCAAACTGCAGTTTCTTAGCTCTGATACACTTAGCACTTTTGACTCTACTGTCTACTGTAGTAGGATAAGACTCTACCAGTGCTCAGAGGGAGGTAAAAAATCACATACTAACTGGCAGTAGCCTCCTCATGCAGGATTGGATTGGAGTTCCTTGGGATCACCACATGATTTATTCTTGGGGCTGAACGCTTATATCATCAATAACATTTGATGTTAGGGTGCAAGTGCAGTGCAAGTGCTGTTTGATACAGGCATTAAGAGGGTTTATTACAAGGAAATATTGTTATATGTTCTAAAGCATTTTTTGGCTTGTATTAGTGAAAAAAAAAGGGCTTATTAGCCGTTGTGTGGTGAAGTGCTAAAATTACAGCCCTTTTTGTTGTGTATTAGTGGCAAAAGTAAAATATATTTGCCACTGAGCGATGCAGTTATCTGTTCTAAAGCCCTTTTTTCCGTGTATTATTGGAAAAAGAAAATATATATTTGCCGCTCAGCGGTGCAGTTATCTGCTTTAAAGCCCTTTTTTCCCTTTATTAGGGGAAAAAGAAAAAAAATATTTGCCGCTCAGCGGTGAAGTTATCTGTTGTAAAACCTTTTGTGGCCTGTATTAGTGGAAAAAGGAAAAATATATTTGCCGCTCAACGGTGCAGTAATCTGTTTTAAAGCCCTTTTTTGCATGTATTAGTGGAAAAAGGAAAAATATCTTTGCTGCTCAGCGGTGCAGTTATCTGTTTTAAAGCCCTTTTGTGGCCTGTATTAGTGGAAAAAGGAAAAATATCTTTGCCACTCAGCGGTGCAGTGATATATTCTAAAGCCCAGTTTGCTGTGTATTAGTGGCCAAATAAAAATATACTCTCCATTCAGCGTTCCACTTATCTGTTGAAAAGCCTTTTGTGTAAAACTAGAAAAAAATTAGGGCATAATTGCCATTCTGCGGTGCAGTGATATATTATGAAGCCCTGTTTGCCATATATTAGTGGTGAAATACAAAATATTTGATCTAACATTTGATTATTTGATCTAAAGGTATATCAGACAGAGAAGTGCCAGGCCGTGCACAGGGGAGTGGCAGAGGCCTAAATGTTTCTGGCACAGGGAGAGGTCGCAGCAGAGTAAGGGGGAGTGGAAGCAAGAGTCGCAACGAGAGGCTTGAGCTCCCGGTGTCATCTAGCGGTCGTGTCTTAACCAGCAACCCAAGTGATATCAGACACCCCCAGCCAAAAGTCGGTTGGTTCCTCCGACACGACACTTAGTTGGCATGGCCCGGGAGCAGGCCCTGTGCCTTCACCTGTACTTGACCTGCCTCTGTCCTTTTCTGTTCCCTCAGCCAGATAAGTAGTATATGTTGTGGGCTCGGCTCCACTTTTCAGCAAGGATGAACTACTAGAGGACAGTCAGCAGCTACTGCCCAGCCAAGATGCAGTAGAGACATCCGCCGCTTTCTCCACTAGGCGGGCAGTAGTGTGAGGAGAGTGTTGCGAGCTGTCAAGCTCCTGACCCAGAGACGGTCGATGATGATGATGTAGCTGATCGCACTTGGGAGCCTTGTGACAAAGGGGCTTCATCATCATCATCGGGAGAAGAGGGTGGCAGGTTGCCCGTGAGCCAGCAAGCCGCTAGCTTGGCCGGGAGTCAGCAGGGTGGCAGCAGTGGGAGGTCGAGAGTGAAAGGTGCCCGGGGTAGACCACTCGCATCGCAGCCTACCTGCCCGGGAAGTAGTGGTGCACGGGTTCACAGAGGCAGTGACGGTAGCAGTGAGTCGGTGCGTAGTTTTGGGGGTAAAATCACTTACTCGGTGGTGTGGCAGTTTTTTGTTAAGCCGCCGGAGGAGGTGAACTTGGCCATATGTAGAATATGTGGGCAGAAGATGAAGTGTGGCCAGGTTGCTAATGTTGGCATCACAGCCCTGCGCCAACATATGCAGCGTCACCATAAAGTGGCCTGGGACAACCGTGTGGTGGTCCAGCCTGCCGCAGAAACCACTGCATCACACAGTGGCACGCATCCGGTTTCAGGCAATCAAGGCTCCACCACCTCAGCCAAAGGCAGCTGTCTGTCCTTCCTATCATCTGCTGGTCCTGATGCTCCTGCTCCTCCTTCTCCTACTCCTCTTCAATCATTCCGTCAGCAATCGATCACCGAAGAGATTGCACGCATCCAAGAGTGCAGAAGCTGAATGTGCTTCTGCCCAAGTTGTTGGAGCTGCAGTCCCTCCCTTTCCAAGGGGTGAACTCTGCACCTTTCAGAGAACTGATGGCTTGTGCCGAGCCAAGGTGGAGAGTCCCAAGCCATCATTTCTTTGCCAAAAAGGCAGTACCAGCCCAAAGTGCATGGCAGCGCCGACGTGTGGAGCTGTAACTATAGTCAGGGACAATACATGTCCTTTACGTCCCACTGGGTTAATGTGGATCCTGCATAGCTACACCAGCAACTTGGCCAGGTGACGACGCTTCCTCCTCCACGTTGCCACGCCGTTGGTCCTCCGCCAATGTCTGCCTCTGCCTTCTTATCCTCCACTGTGTCCTTAGCTTCCACTGCAGGGACAATTCACAGGGGCCCTCTAGCATACCACATGTGCAGGGCACATGTGCAGAGTCACACAGGGGAGGAACTGCTCCGTGCCCTTCATCAAGAAATTAAATCCCGGCTTTCTCTGTGACAACTCAAAATTGGAATCATGGTGACCGACAACGGGAGAACATGGTGTCAGTGCTGCGTCAAGGAGGGCTGAGCCATGCACCCTGCATGGCACACGTGTTCAATCTGGTTGTCAAGCGGTTCCCGAAGTCTTCCATCCATCTGCAAAACATCCTAAAAATGGCCAGGAAACTTTGCATGCACTTCAGTCACTCATACACCACAAAGCACGCCCTCCTTGAGCTGCAGCGGCAGAACGCCATCCCCCAAAATAGGCTGATATGCGATGTTTCCACCTGTTGGAATTCCACCCTCCATATGTTGGACCAACTATACGAACAGAGAAAGGCCATAAACTATTTCTTGATGATCCAAGCGGACAGGAGCACTCTCCTGTGTAACTTCGATGTCAGCCAGTGGCAGCTCATGAGTGATACCTGCCGTTTGCTCAGGCCCTTTGAGGAGGCCACGTCATTTATCAGTCACCAGGAATACAGGATGAACAACGTCATTCCACTGCTTCATGTCCTGGAACAGATGCTGGTAAATCTGGCTGGTCATGGGACCGGAGACGTGGAGCATAGATCTCACGGCCACATGAGCCCTGTAGGGGCTGAACTGGAGGAGGAGGAAGAGGAGGACATTGGAGCACAAGCAATGTGTAGCGAAATGGGTGTTTTTTTCTACACAGGTGACAGAAAAGGAGGAGCAGGAGCAGCCGGAGAAGTTACATGGCGAGGAAGATGAGGCAGAGGACCCAAACACACCATAGCAGTATGCAGTGGAGATGGAGGCAGAGAGTCCCTCCGAGTCACTTGCATAAATGGCCCGATGCATGCTCACTTGCTTGCATAGTGACAGCTGAATTGTCACGATTCGGCAGAGAGAACACTTCTGGCTCTCTACCTTGTTGGACCCTCGCTACCGGTCCAAAATGGGGGCCTTTTTTACACCCACTGAGAGGGAGGACAAACTGAACTACTATCAAGACATCCCATGTAGTCAGTTGGCCACTGCCAATCTGCTCCATCGTCCATCCTCTCGCAGGTCCGACCGGGGGGGCCCTCTGCGCTCATGTTCCTCTGCCATGGCTACTGGGGAGGGGTGGGGTGGCAGTACCAGCTCTATCAGCAGCAGCCTGAGTCTAGAGTCGCTGATGAGTAGCTTTCTTCACCCGCATAGTGAAGAAACTACTCGCCAGCAGCAGCAGCTAGACCTGGAGCAGGACCTGAACCAGCAGGTGGTGGCATACTTGGACAGCACCTTGCCACTCCAAATTGAAGATCCGCTGGACCACTGGGCAGCCAAACTGAATTTGTGGCCGCAACTAGCAGAGTTTGCCCTGGAAAAGCTGTCCTGCCCAGCCAGTAGTGTGGCATCAGAGCAGGTGTTTAGTGCGGCGGGGGCCATAGTTACACCAAAAAGACTCGCCTGTCCACCTAAAATGTGGAGATACCGACCTTTGTCAAGATGAATCAGGCTTGGATCAGCCACGATTTCCACCCACCAATGCCTGATGCATCAGATTAGATCATCCATGCAGCCTCACCCAAACCTTGACAAAAGAGACCGGTTTCTTGTGGCTACCTGCCTCATCTACTATTCTGATGCTGCCCCCGCCTTATGCCACACATCTGATGCCAAGTGCTCCTTCTTACACCCACCATCGTCAGTGGGAACTGTTATTGCCACCCACCTCCCCACACTGTCATTGTGCCACTCTCTGTCCTCCTCATACTGCTGCCACCTCCAAAATCTCTCGTCATCGTGCCACTCTGTGGCCTCCTCATCCTGCTGCCGCCAACTCCACAATCTCTGATTGTCGTGCCATTCTGTGGTCTCCTGATGCTGCCGCCACCTCCACACCCTCCCATTGTGCCACTCTGTGGCCTCCTCATGCTGACGCGATCTCTACGCTATGTCATTGGGCCACTCTCTGGCCTCCTCATGCTGTCGCCCCCTCCAAACTCTGTCTTTGAGCTACTCTGTGGCCTCCTGATGATGCTGCTGCCACCTACACACTTTGTCGTTGTGCCACTCTGTGGCCTTCTCATGCTGCTGTCACCTCCGCAATCTCTCGTCAACGTGCCCCTCTGTGGCCTCTTCATCCTGCTGCTGCCACCTCCACAATCTCTCATTGTCGTGCCATTCTGTGGTCTCCTGATGCTGCCGCCACATCCACACCATGTCATTGTGCCACTTTGTGGCCTGCTCATGCTGCCGCGACCTCTACACTATGTCATTGGGCCACTATGTGGTCTCCTCATGCTGCTTCCACCTCACCACTATGTCATAGGGCCACTCTGTGGACTTCTAATGCTGTTTCCGCCCTCCCCACTTCATGACTGGGCCACTATTTAGCCTTTTTGGCTTGGCTGACATCTTTTATTTGACCCTTTTACTGATCTGTCAGAAGGAAGGAAAAATGAGACGCACAACAGATCCTCTCTGTGTAGCAGCTGTAAGGCCTGTATGGTTCCATCAGAATTGCCTTGTGATTTGGTAGCCAAAAGCAAGAGTGGGTACAAAATGCAGAAGATACGCAAATATTCTGTTCACGTGTCATCTCTGTTTTGGATCCACTCCTGTTTTTTTTTGCATTGGCAATACTGATCGATTACTGACTAAATGCTGACCGAGTGAAGGCGGATGTTCCATAGACAGGATACGTTTTTTGTGGGTTATTATTCTGACGGATCAGAGAAAGGGCAAAATAATCGGTGACGTCAATACAAACTTACTGTTGACACCATCTCCACCCTATCGGGGGCTCTACTTGTTTAAGCGTTTAATAGAACAGGTTCTGTAGACATCTATGTGGAATCAGCTGACGATGTTGTAAAAGGAGTGCACTATTTCTTGGCGCTAACATCGACCTGTAAGGCTGAGTTAATACTTGAGTTATTTTGTCAGTTTTGGCCCCGTGACTGCCCAAATAAGTGAAGTGTGCAGTGATTCTAAGAGAGGCGCATGCCATCTGCATGTTATACTGTCACCGCCGGTTCTGGGAGACGGTCGCTCAGAGGTTCCTCCCTGTCTTGTGTATGACGTTCTTTGTCTAAAAAGGGGGTGATGAGGAGCAGAGGGTGGGGATCATCATCTCGCTGCTCAGGGACAACACTCAGTCTTGGGCCTTTTCACTGCCGGCGGGGGCCCGCTCCCTCCGATCGGTAGATAAATTTTTTATAGCCCTGGGTCAGATATATGATGATCCAGATCGTATTGCTCTGGCTGAATCTAAACTGCGTCTTTTATGCCAGGGTAAACAGTCCGCAGAGATATATTCTGAATTTCGGAGATGGGCAGCTGATACTGGTTGGAATGACGCTGCACTCTGAAGTCAATTTTGTCATTGTCTTTCTGAAAGATTAAAAGATGCTTTTGCGTTTCATGAGAGGCCAGTGTCTTTGGAGTCCGCCATGTCTCTAGCTGTTCGTATTGACAGGCGTCTGAGAGAGAGAGGGGAGACTACTCTTTCCTGTCATATTCAGCCCAAGGACACTGGAGTTGTCTCAATCGGTGCGCAGGGGTCTCAGTCTGTCTCGATCCCCTCTGAGGAGGAGGCAATGCAGCTGGGTTTTGTTGCCTCTGATACTAGAGGATTCAGCTCTCAGAGGAGGGTATGTTTCTGTTGTGGAGGTATTAACCATTTAGCTAATGTTTGCCCTTCTAGGAGGTTCATGGGGTTTTCTGAGAGTAATAAAAAGATGGCCCTCATTCACGGCCATCAGGATCTCTCCTTCCTTTACCCATACCTTCCCGTCCTTGGACGAATTTGTACATGGACTTCATTACGGACTTGCCTCGCTCCTCGGGGAAGACTGTGATTCTGGTGGTGGTGGACCGTTTTAGCAAAACGGCGCATTTCATTCCTTTTCCTGGGTTACCCAATGCTAAGACGCTGGGGCAAGCGTTTGTTGATCATATTGTTAAATTACATGGCATTCTTTCTGACATTGTTTCTCATAGGGGCACGCAATTTGTTTCCAGATTCTGGAAGGCCTTCTGTTTTCGCTTGGGGGTTTGGTTGTCGTTTTCTTCTGCTTTTCATCTGCAGTCGAATGGTCAGACCGAACGCGTCAATCAGAATCTGGAGACATATCTGCTCTGTTTTTTTGTGGAGAATCAGGAGAATTGGTGTTCTTTTTGTCCCTTGCGGAGTTTGCTTTAAATAACCGTCGTCAGGACTCCTCTGATAAGTCACCATTTTTTGGTGCATATGGGTTTCATCCGCAGTTTGGGACATTCTCTGGAGAGGGGTCTTCTGGTTTACCTGATGAGGAGAGATTTTCCTTGTCCTTGTCACTTATTTGGCAAAAGATTCAGGGTAATCTAAAGAAAATGAGTGAGAGATATAAGCGTGTGGCAGATAAGAGACGTGTGCCTGTTCCGGACCTGAATGTGCGTGATCTGGTGTGGTTGTCTACAAAGAATATCAAACTGAAGGTTCCCTCCTGGAAGTTGGGTCCTAGGTTTATTGGGCCTTACAAGATCTTATCCGTCGTCAATCCCGTTGCTTTCCGTCTTGATTTTCCTCAGACTTGGAAGATTCATAATGTTTTTCACAAGTCCCTACTGAAACCTTATGTCCAACCTACTGTTCCTTCCTCTTTGCCATTTGCCAATTTTAGTTGATGGTAATCTTGAATTTTAGGTCTCCAGGATTGTGGATTCCCGCATTATCCGCGGTTCTCTTCAGTACTGTCACGACCGCTATCCCAGCAGCAGTCGTATCGCACCAGACAGAGGGGAAGGGGGACCCTTATCTACGGATGGGAAATAGAACGTCCACCCCTGACAAACCCTAAGCTGGCACCTGTCTGCCCTGATACCCTAGACGGGGTGTGAACCCGTGCGGCGAGCAGGATGCCTAACCCCTGAGTCACCCTAAGAAGACTAGACTGGGGAAAGGCAGATGGGAGCACTAGTCACCATCACTCATGTCTAGGAGAACAACAGGAAAGACAGCAACAAACAAACAATCTCCAGCAGAGATAGACTTATCCAGTCACGAGCAGAGAAGATGATCCCAATAATGACAGTCCACGCCAGACAAGAGCTCCACAGCAATACCGCCAAACGATCTCCTTCAAAGGTCAGAATAGCACTGGAAGTAAGGACTATATCTGGCAATGACTGCAAGTGAAACTGAAACTAATATAGCAGCTGGGAGTGGCAGACAGACTCACCTGAGAAGGATGCCTACAAACTCCCAGTCAGGACAAAAAGGTTCACAAGGCAAAACCCGGATGACATACCCTGAACCACGGAGCAAACTCACAAGCTATCGCGAGTAGCAAGTCGCTGCGACCTTCTCCTCCCAGACCTGTCTGGATCAGTCACAGTCGTGACAGTACCCCCCTTTCTACGAGGGGCCACCGGACCCTCAAGACCAGGCCTCTCCGGATGGGACCTATGAAAAGCCCGAAAAGCCCGAGTCTGTCCGCCTTTATCTCTGATGCTGGCACCCACATTCTCTCTTCGGAACCATAACCTCTCCAGTGCACCAGGTACTGAAGAGAGTGGCGAACATATCGTGAATCAACAATCTTTTCTACCTGAAACTCAAGACTGCCATCAACAACCACCGGTGGAGGCGGTAGTGGCAATGGTTCAGGAGGTTCTACATATCTCTTAAGCAGAGATCTGTGGAAGACATTATGGATCCTTAGAGTCTGAGGTAGCTCCAGACGAAAAGCCACCGGGTTAATGATCTTAATTACCCTATAAAGACCAATAAATCTCGGACCTAATTTCCATGAGGGAACCTTCAACTTGATATTTCTGGTAGACAACCACACCAAGTCATTCACTCCAAGGTCCGGACCTTCAGAGCGCTTCTTATCAGCCACACGTTTGTATCTACCACCAATTCTCTTCAAACTTTCTTGCACACTCTGCCACACTGATGAAAGTGGAGACGCAAATCGTTCCTCCTCGGGAATCCCAGGTGGCCCCCCCTCACTAAACGTACAAAACTGAGGATGGAAACCATACGCACCAAAAAATGGTGACTTATCGGTGGATTCTTGACGACGATTATTAATGGCAAACTCGGCTAACGGTAAATAAGATGACCATTCCTCCTGATTTTCGGAAACAAAGCATCTCAAATATGTCTCTAGGTTTTGATTGGTACGTTCAGTCTGACTGTGGATGGAAAGATGAAGAAAACGACAGATGAACCCCTAAACGAGAACAAAAAGCTTTCCAAAATTTAGAAACAAATTGGGTACCACGATCCGAAACAATATCGGAAGGGACCCCGTGAAGCTTCACGATGTGGTCAATAAAAACCTGAGCCAGTGTGTTAGCATTAGGCAATGCGGTAAGAGCAATAAAGTGCACCATTTTACTGAATCTGTCAACAACTACAAGAATAACAGTCATCCCCGCTGATACTGGTAGATCAGTAATGAAATCCATTGATAGGTGCGTCCAAGGCCTGTTGGGGATGGCCAGAGGTAAAAGACTCCCTGCCGGACGAGTATGATCCACCTTAGAACGAGCACAGATAGCACATGCAGACACAAAATTCAACACCTCCTGGTGCCACTTAGGCCACCAAAACCGACGAGACACTAATTCAGAGGTTGCCTTACTACCTGGGTGTCCTGCCAGTGCGGAGTTATGGTGTTCTTTTAGTATCTCCAGGCGTAAATTTTCTGGCACAAACAGTTTACCCGAGGGGCAGGAGGCCGGGGCGTCCCCCTGAGCTTCCAACACCCTCCCCTCTAAACCTGAGTGTAATGCAGAGACCACCACCCCCTTTTTCAAAATAGGCTCTGGAACATCAACATCACCCCCTCCAGGAAAACATCGAGACAATGCCTCCGCCTTAGTATTTTTTGCCCCCGGGCGATAGGTTATTACAAAATTAAACCTAGTAAAAAATAACGACCCCGAGCGTGTCTAGGGGTGAGACGTTTAGCAGACTCCAGATATAATAAGTTTTTGTGATCAGTAATCACTGTGACGGGATGAACCGCCCCCTCCAAAAAATGACGCCACTCCTCTAAGGCCAACTTAATAGCCAAAAGTTCCATGTTGCCAATATCATAGTTCCTTTCTGCAGTAGACAATTTCTTCAAAAAGAAAGCACACGGACGCCATTCACCAGGGGACGGGCCCTGAGAGAGTACCGCTCCCACCCCCACCTCTGATGCGTCAACCTCTACAATAAAAGGAAGCGAGACATCTGGCTGTACGAGAATAGGAGCCGAGGTGAATCTCTCCTTCAGAGATGTAAAGGCAGTTTTGGCTGCATGTGACCATTTGGAAAAATCGGATCCCTTTCGGGTCATGTCCGTCAGTGGTTTGGCCAACAAGGAATAGTTCTTTATAAACTTTCTATAAAAATTGGCAAACCCCAGGAAGCGTTGCAATGCCTTCAGGTTCTCAGGCAGATCCCAGTCCATAATTGCCTGGACTTTCTCTGGATCCATGCGGAAACCTGAATCTGACAACACATACCCCAGAAATGGCAGTTCTTTTACGGCGAACACACATTTCTCTAATTTAGCAAACAATTTGTTGGCCCTTAATATCTGCAGCACTTGTCTCACATGGATCTTATGTGTATCCAGATCTGGAGAATAGACCAGGATGTCATCAAGATATATCACAACAAATCTCCCGATAAGGTGACTAAAAATATCGTTGACAAAATGTTAGAACACCGCAGGCGCATTAGTAAGACCAAATGGCATGACCAGATTTTCATAATGCCCTTCCGGAGTATTAAAAGCCGTCTTCCACTCATCCCCCTCTTTGATGCGAACCAGGTTATAGGCTCCTCTGAGATCCATTTTGGAGAACCATTTAGCACCAGCAACCTGATTAAAGAGGTCGGGAATGAGAGGAAGAGGATAGGGATCTCGGATAGTTATCCGCTTTAATTCCCGGAAATCCAGGCAAGGACGCAGGCCCCCATCTTTCATTTTAACGAAAAAGAACCCTGCAGCCACGGGTGAAGAGGAGGGTCTGATGTGTCCCTTAGCCAAACTCTCCGAAATATAATCTTTCATAGCCTTCCTCTCCGGGCCGGAAAGATTGTATAACCGGGTTTTAGGTAGTTTTTCCCCAGGTAACAGATTAATCTGGCAATCATATGGACGATGAGGTGGTAACCCCTGACAACCCTTCTCAAAGAACACATCCATAAAATCTGACAGAAAGGCAGGTAGAGATGTTACAGAGAGTGTTGAGCACCTACTACTCAAGCAGTTGTCCTTACAATGTTCACTCCACTCCACAATCTCCCCGGCCTGCCAATCCACCACTGGATTGTGAGTCACCAGCCAGGGAAGCCCCAATACCATAGGAGCCGGAAGCCCGTCCAGGACATAACAAGAGATATGCTCTTTATGGAGGTCCCCTACCTGCAGATGGATATTATGGATGATCTGAGTTAACTCTCTCTGAGTAAGAGGGGAGGAGTCGATGGCAAAAACAGGAATAGTTCTGCATACCGGTTCCGGAGTAAAACCCAGAGCCTGAGCAAACCGTGAATCCACCAAGTTGACCCCCGCCCCACTGTCCAAAAAGACGGAACAGATCTCAATCTTATTGCCCGCCACAATGGTAGCGGACAACAAAAACTGAGACATGCATATGGAGGAAACGAATACGCCCAGACTGTTATCCTCCGCACAATCTGGGGACTCTAGTTTTCCGACGGCTCCTTTTGTTTGTGATCTCTTGGGTTCTGAGGGACATACCTTTACAAAATGACCCCTCCCCCCACAACGAAAACAAACCTCTGACCTACGGCGGACCTTAGGAGGATTCACCCGTCTAGTGGCGCCCCCTATTTGCATTGGTTCGACTGAATCATAACAAACCGATCCCTGCCCTATAGAGGCCTCTGTAGAATTTAATAGTCTCTCCCTGAGTCGTCTGTCGATTCTTATGGACAGAGACATAGCAGCCTCAAGAGACCCAGGGACCTTGTATACCGCCAGGGGTTTCAGACAACCCCTGGCAGAACTGACTCCTAAGGGCCGAGTCGTTCCATAATGTATCAGTAGCCCACCTACGGAATTCGGAACAATATAGTTCAGCTGACCGGTTCTCTTGCCGAAGTCTACGTAGCTTAGACTCAGCCAGTGAGACCCTGTCCGGGTCATCATATACGAGACCCAAGGCTTCAAAAAACTCCTCCACTGATCGTAAGGCCGGAGAGTCTGATGATTAGGAGAAAGCCCAAGCCTGCGGATCTCCTTGCAGGAGAGAAATTACAATGCCCACCCGTTGTTCCTCACCGCCGGAGGATCTAGGGCGTAACCTGAAGAACAATTTACAAGCTTCTCTGAAGGTTACAAATTGGTCTCTCCCTCCTGAGAACCTATCAGGTAAAGCCACTTTTGGCTCAGGAGTACCTTGGTTTCCCGTAGCAACGGTGAAACCCAAGGATTGCTGCTGCTGCTGCAGCACTGTTGCTTTTAATCCTGCCACTTCAAGGGATAACCCCTGTAATTGTTTCGCCAAAACCGTAACCGGATCCATAGTGGAACAGAAAAATACAAAGCAAAACTGCAGGCAAAAAAAAAAAAAGTCACTTTTTTTTTTTTTTTAAAGGCCAGATATACTGTCACGACCTCTATCCCAGCAGCAGTCGTGTCGCACCAGACAGAGGGGAAGGGGGACCCTTATCTACGGATGGGAAATAGAATGGCCACCCCTGACAAACCCTAAGCTGGCACCTGTCTGCCCTGATACCCTAGACGGGGTGTGAACCCGTGCGGCGAGCAGGATGCCTAACCCCGAGTCACCCTAAGAAGACTAGACTTGGGAAAGGCAGATGGGAGCACTAGTCACCATCACTCATGTCTAGGAGAACAACAGGGGAAGACAGCAACAAACAAACAATCTCCAGCAGAGATAGACTTATCCAGTCACGAGCAGAGAAGATGATCCCAATAATGACAGTCCACGCCAGACAAGAGCTCCACAGCAATACCGTCAAACGATCTCCTTCAAAGGTCAGAATAGCACTGGAAGTAAGGACTATATCTGGCAATGACTGCAAGTGAAACTGAAACTAATATAGTAGCTGGGAGTGGCAGACAGACTCACCTGAGAAGGATGCCTACAAACTCCCAGTCAGGACAAAAAGGTTCACAAGGCAAAACCCGGATGACATACACTGAACCACGGAGCAAACTCACAAGCTATCGCGAGTAGCAAGTCGCTGCGACCTGTCTGGATCAGTCACAGTCGTGACAAGTACCTCGTTCATTGGTAAGGTTATGGTCCTGAGGAGAGGATGTGGGTCCCACTGGCGGACATTAAGGCCACTCGTCTCATCAGGGCTTTTCATCAGTCTCATCCTGAGAAGGTCGGTCCTGAGTGTCCGGAGTCCACCCGTAGAAGGGGGGGTACTGTCACCGCCGGTTCTGGGAGACGGTTGCTCAGAGGTTCCTCCCTGTCTTGTGTATGACATTCTTTGTTTTGGTTTCACTTTGCTCAGTTCCTTTCTCTCCCTCAGCTGCCTCTTATCTTGATTAATTGGTTTGCTTTATATTCTCTCCCTTACTGCTTCTCCTTGCGGTTTATATTACTTCCTGGATGAAGTGTGTGCTGCTGAAGGCTGCAGTTGTTTTGCTCTAAGATAAGTGCATTCCGTTTACTTTGTGTTTTGTTTGCTGGCTTGATTCTAGATGACCCTGACTCCCTCCGTATTCTGTGCAGGGAGCCAGTGGCCGTTCCCCTCAGTACTATAGGGAATTCAGGTGTCACTCAGTTATAGGTACGAGGGCATGTATTTGTCTACCACCGGGACCTGTACATGTGCTAAGTAGTTTGGGAGAGTTCTTAGGGATTTATAGGGCCCTCCTATATTTTCCGAGGTTTGGGATCATGCCAGTCTGTCGTTATTTATCAGTTCCTGCTAACTGTACTCCATCCCTGATATATACGGAGTCAAAGTATTATTTCACTACCAAAGCAGAATCCCTATGCGTGTTACTGCAAGGCACAGTGTTCTACACCACTATAAATTAGCCTTCAATATATTCGAATCTAGATTTGAGGAATTGTCCAGTTGGGAATCTTTTTGCCATGAAAAGTTTCTCAAAATGTGGGCCCCCTGGTATGCTTGGTACAATGCTACTGTAATCTCTTCACCCCCTTCTTGACTTGATTGCTATTCACATGCCACCTAGTATACGTTACGTGTATTATTATTGCATTTTATGAGCCCTCTGTCCGCAATTAAGGGGTTCACCTAGCTCATTAGTTGCCTTCGGTTATCCTGGCTAGTCCGCCCTCCTTTCGTGCTAGACTGACTGACTTTCAGTCTGTACCATTTTTATTATCAGCAATCTCTTGGTCCAACAGTGCCACCTTATCTTGATATTGATCCACTGCCAGATTACGTATGCTTGTGTTTCAAGTTCTAATTGTTTATAATTGTTTCTAACTGTTCTTACTGTCACTGTCAATTTGGCTTACTGTGCTACTATTATACTGTTCACATTATTGTGTGACTGTCATGTATGCCTTTTGAACTGATAAATAAAGATTTGAAAGAAAGAAAGAACATATTCGAATCAAACCGAATTTTTAAAAAAAAAAATCGGCAAACCGGCTAATTGAATTTTTTTAAAATTCACTCATCTCTAGCTACGACCAAAAATGTTCAGTGTTAAAATATCTAAATATTTTTTCTAGGACTTGAATGCCGTAATAAAAAAAAATTTAAATAAAAAAAAATGCACAATTCCCAATTTTTGGTCACCTTATTCTCCCCAAAAAAAAATCTAAAAGTCATACATACCCCAAATGAAACCAATAAAAACTACAGTAAGCCCCGCAAATAGCCCCATAAAAAGGTTTGCAGTGTCATAAAAAGGTGATGCAAAAGAAATTTTGTATTTTTTAAATAAAAAACTGTATTGTAAACTAAATGGTGCCATTAAAAATTATAACTTGTCCCACAAAATATGTTGTGGCTTTTGGAAGTTTGAAAGGAAATAACAAAAATGCAAGAACAAAAATTGTCCCAGGAGTAATAAGATATATTACAATGTTTTTTATATTCACCTGTAATATTGCTTATAACTGGAGGTACATTTTAACTTCTTCCCAACTTGCACTGTACATTGTACATGCAGTAGGCAAAGCATCCCCACATTGTGCCATATACATGACCAGTTTAACCCCTTAAGGACACGGCCCTATTTCACCAGGACATTTTTTGAAAATCTGACCAGTGTCACTTTATGTGGTGATAACTTTAAAACGATTTTACTTATCCTGGCTATTCTGACTGTTTTTTTGTCACATATTGTACTTCATGACACTGGTAAAATGGAGTCAAAGAAATGTATTTTTATTTATAAAAAAATACCAAATTTACCAAAAATTTAGAAAAATTAGAACTTTTCCAAGTTTCAATTTCTCTATTTCTATAATAAATAGAAATACCGCCCAAAAAAGTTATTAATTTACATTCCCCATATGTCTACTTCATTTATGGATCATTTTGGGAATGCCATTTTATTTTTTGGGGACGTTACAAGGCTTAAAAATTTAGACGCAAATCTTGAAAAATTTAAGACATTTTCAAAAACCCACTTTTTAGGGACCAGTTCAGGTTTGAAATCAGTTTGCGAGGCTTACATAATAGAAACCACCCAAAAATGGTTGTTCCACAGGAGTTAATGGAAAATGGAGACAAAATTTCAGAATTTCGATTTTTTTTGGGAACGTTTTTTAATCCATTTTTTCAAGTCACCAGGCAAGGGTTAGCAGCCAAACAAAACTCAATATTTATTGCCCTGATTCTGCAGTTTATATAAACACCCCATGTGTGGTCGTAAACTACTGTACAGGCACACAGCAGGGCGTAGAGGGCAAGGAGCGCAATGTGGCTTTTGGAAAGCAGATTTTTTAGACACTATGTCCCGTTTGAAGCCCCCCTAATGCACCCATAGAGTAGAAACTCCAAAAATCTGACTCCATCTAAGAAACAGAAACTACACCCCTGAAGGTATTCAAAACTGATTTTACAAACTTTGTTAACCCTTTAGGTGTTCCACAAGAGTTGATGGCAAATGGAGATAACATTTGGAGATTTCAGATTTTCGATTTTTTGGGAAAATTTTCCATTTTAATCCATTTTTTCCAGTAACAAAGCAAGGGTTAACAGCCAAACAAAACTCAATATTTATCGCCCTGAAACACCCCATATGTGGTCGTAAACTACTGTATGGCCAAATGGCAGGGCTCAGAAGGAAAGGAATGCCATATGGTTTTTGGAAGGCAGATTTTACTGGACTGTTTTTTAGACACCATGTCCCATTTGAAGCCCCCCTGATGCAACCCTAGAATAGAAACTCCAAAAAAGTGACCCCATTTTGGAAACTACAGGATAAGGTGGCAGTTTTGTTGGTACTATTTTAGGGTAAATATTATTTTTAGTTCCTCTATATTAAATTTTTTTTAAGCAAGGTTAAAAAAAAAAATAGAAATTCTGAAATTTCATCTCCATTTGCCAATACCTCTTGTGGAACACCCAAAGGGTTAACAAAGTTTGTAAAATCAGTTTTGAATACCTTGAGGGGTGTAGTTTCTTAGATGGATTCACTTTTATAGAGTTCCTACTCTAGGGGTGCATCGGGGGGCTTCAAATGGGACAAGGTGTCAAAAAGCCAGTCCAGCAAAATCCACCTTCCAAAAACTATATGGCATTCTTTCCTTCTGCACCCTGCCGTTTGTCCATACAGCAGTTTACAACCACATATGGGGTGTTTCTGCAAACTACAGAATCAGGGCAATAAATATTGAGTTTTGTTTGGCTGTTAACCACTTGCTTTGTTACTGGAAAAATTGATTAAAATGGAAAATTTGAAAAAAAAAATAGCTGTTTTGGGACCGTTTTTACTTTTTGTTATTTACATAGTTGATCTGATAGGTTAGATCATGTGCTATTTCTATAGAGCAGGTTGTTACTGATGCGACAATACCAAATATGACTACTTTTTGGGAATTTTTGTTTCAGTTTTTCATAATAAAGCATTTGTGAAAAAAATTATTTTCTAGTGTCTCCCCATTCTGAAAGCCATATTTATTTTTTATTTTTTGAGCGACAGTGTTATGTAGCAGCTCATTTTTTGCGGGATGTGATGGCGGTTTGATTGGCACTATATTGGGGTGCATATGACATTTTGGTCGCTTGCTATTACACTTTTTGTTATGTAAGGTGTCAAAAATGGATTTTGACACCGTATTTATATATATATTTTTTGCTGTGTTCACCTCAGGGGTTAGTTCATATGTTATTTTTATAGAGCAGGTTGTTACGGACACAGCGATGCCTAATATGTATACTTTTTATTTATTTATTTATGTTTTACACAGTAATATAATTTTTGAAACAAAAAAATATCATGTTTTAATGTCTCCATAGTCTGAAAGTCATATTTTTTTTAATTTTTTTGGGCTATTGTCCTATGTAGGGTGTCATTTTTTGCAGGATGAGATGACGGATTGATTGGGACTAGTTTGAGGTTTATATACATTTTTGATGGCTTGCTATTACACTTTTTGTGATGTAAGGTGACAAAAAATAGCTTTTTTACACCATTATTTTTTTTTCTTATGCTGTTCATCTGAGGGGTTAGGTCATGTGATATTTTTATAGATCGGGTTTTTACAGATGCGGCGATACCTAATATGTGTAGTGTATTTTATCTTTTTAATTCAGTGATAAATGTGTTTTTTACATTTTTTTGGACCCAGACCCACTTGGTTCTTCAAGATCCAGTGGGTCTGATGTCTGTATAATACAGTACAGTACACTATATAGCGTACTGTACCATATTTTTTACTTTACAGAGTCTGATCAGACGTCTGCCTTTAGCAGAAGTCTGATCAGAGTTACCATTACCATAGCAAGCAGGACGCCTGTGAAGGCGTCCTGTTGCCAAGGTAACCATCACCCGCTGCCAGAACAGAGCAGGAACTCAAACCCCTCCTTCCTACACCAGTTATTCAGCCACTTGTTTACCTCCTTAATCTCCTTCTGCCCTCCTGGTGTGGTTCGTGGTACAGGTAGTATTTCAGAAAATACTACCTTTGAGGTCCTTGCCCTGAGCTTGCAACCCTGGCCCCTAAAATCATTTTCAAGGACCCTCCACATACTTTTAACTTTGTAATTGGTTCCAATGTGGACCATGACCACTGGAACCTTGCCAGCCCCTACCAATAATCTATTAAACCAATCCGCCATATGTCGAGTGCCAGAAAGGCAACACACCATTCGACGATCCCGGTCTTTGTGACAGATTACCCTATCTGTACCATTAATAATAGAATCTCCCACTACCAGCACTTGTCTGGCCTGCCCTGCACTCCTAGTCCCCTGCTTACTGAAGCTGACATTCCCCTGCCTGGCAGAGGAAGCGTCTTGCTGCAGCTGTGCTATCCTTAAACTGACATCCCCATCATCTTCCAACCTTGCAAACTTGTTGGGGTGTGTCAAATCAAGGATAGCATTGCTGGCACTCTTCCCTCTCTGCTATAGTAGGTACCTAACTTTCTTGATCCTCCATACTGTCACCCCCCCCCCCCATGCAAATGAGCCTCTAAGAGCAATGGGGGTGTTGCCTCTACTCATAGAAGCTCCATTTTCCCTCCTCTAGCCAAGCCCTCATAATGTTGAATGACAGGGCCAGGCAGGATGAGGTGAAAACTGCCTGGCCTTGACAATCAACATGATGAGAGTGTGGGGCTAGAAGAGGGAGGGTGGCGCCTCAAGGAGTAGGGATAATACCCCCATTACTCCTAGAAACTTAACTTGTTCAAGATATGCCAGTAGTATATTTTTATTTGTTATTTGAGGCTCCTTGCAAATCTGTACGGTGAGATCTGAGAGATCATCTAGACTTTGAGAGTGATTGGGTTTATATTTGGAAAACAAAACAAAATATTAGAAGTACCTATCAAAAATACACAGATATCTCGGATACTGAGACCCTGGGTACTGAGGGCTCAGTGCAGAGTACACTTGGGGCACAACGTAATAGGGTAGGTACCAAGAGACCAGCACAGGGAAAAAGAAAACTCCCACAGACATGTCCACCGTCTAAAACTCTAGACAGCAGATAACTGCAAAAGGATTTTCTTTGGATCCAAATACAAATGCAAGTCTGAATGCAAATTCCACTGGTACTTCCTGTGACTTACAGTAATTTTCTTTTACACAAATCTCCAATCAATCGTCGAATATGCAGTCAAGCCCAACAATATCAACAAATATAGCCCCTCATACTACTCAAATGGCAGAAGCAACTATGGAAAATAATACACCTATTGACCCTCTTTTTTAGGCCAACCAGGCATCCAGTTACGGGATTGAGAAAGATGGGGTTACAACTAGAGTTGAGCGAACTTGTGTTTTAAGTTCGGCGTCCAAAGTTCGGGTTCGGGTTATCGAAGCATCCCGTTATGGATTCTGCTACCACGGACCATAACGGCATTTGGAATCCATAAGGGGAGTCTTCAATGAACCCGAACCTTGGACAAGGTGTTCCAAATGCCGTTATGGTCCGTGGTAGCGGAATCCATAACGGGATGCTTTGATAACCCCAACCCGAACTTTGGACGCCGAACTTAAAATACAAGTTCGCTCAACTCTAGTTACAACAAATAGAGGGCACTATGAATAAAGATTTTCCTCATGATAAACAAGTGATTAACTTGTTCTCACATACAATAACAGAATCACAGTTGACCCTCTTGTCAAGAGGTCTCACGTTTTCTCCAATACCAAAGTGTGATAAATTGATCACTTGTCAATTTTTTTATTCTTTTTAGAGTACGCGAACACCCGTGCCCCCACACACACGCACATACAATAACGTTTTAAACACACGCACATACACACATACCCATGGCCCGCCAGATGTTCTCGGTGGAGGAGGCATACGCCCATATGCTCTCCGACTCAGAGAGCCCCAGTGAGGATGAGGATGACCCCACGTTCCTCCTTTCATCCGCATCCTCCTCATCATCATCTGATGACGATGAGCCCCCAAGGCGGCGGAGATGCCGCCAGGCGGAGCCAGGGGCCCCGCATGCTAGGGACCCTGTGGCTCACACCAGTATGAGCAGCCCTGGGGCTTGTACTGGTTTCCCGGCCCACCAAATAAGCGCACCGGAGCCCCCTACCGGTGAACTTAGCTGGTGTCCCCCAGTGGACTACGAGCCTGCGATTCCAGATTTTGTTGGCAATCCTGGAATCCAGATTCACACAGTGGGGTTCACGGAAATAGACTTTTTTAGTTTTTTTTTTAAGTGACCCATTGGTGACTCTGATGGTGGACCCGACGAACCTGTACGCCCAACAGTTCGTTACTCAGCACCCGGGCTCCTTTTTGGGTAGACCCGGTAGCTGGACCCCAGTCAGTGCAGCCGAGATGAGGACATTTTGGGGCCTCATGCTGCATATGGGCTAGTGCAAATAACGAGCGTCAGGCAATACTGGAGTGGGGACATCCTCTACCAGACCCCACTGTACAGTATGGCCATGACGCGCTCAAGGTTTCAGGCCATCCGGAAATGCCTGCATTATGCAAATAATGCAGCATGTCGTCCCCCCGCAGTGATCCTGCCTATGACCGTCTGTATAAGATATGGCCCGTCATTGATCATATCGGGGCCAAATTTGCGCAGGCCTACGTACCTGGAAGGGAGGTCGCGGTTGATGAGTCTCTCTGGGCTTTTTAAGGGGAGACTCAGTTTCCGCCAATACATTCCTTCTAAGTGAGCGAGGTATGGAGTGAAAATGTACAAAATTTGTGAGAGTACCTCAGGGTACACTTACAAATTTCATGTGTACGAGGGGAGAGATTCCCGCATTGAACCCCCAGAATGTCCTCCCACTCTGGGTGTTAGCGGGAAACTCGTGTGGGACCTTAAGTACCCACTACTAGATAATTGTTACCACTTGCACGTGGATAACTTTTACGCTAGTATTCCCTTGTATCAGGCCCTCTACGCCAGATCCACGTTCGCTTGTGGGACCGTGTGGAAAAATCATCGCGGCCCCCCTACCCACCCCCTCTAGGTACCTATCCCCAGGGGTGAGACCCATGCCCTTACCAGTGGAAACCTGTTGCTGGTCAGGTATAAGGACAAGAGGGATGTCCTTATGCTGACCACAATCCACGGTAACAGCACCACCCTGTCTCTGTGCGAGGTACCACGGCAACGATCCTCAAGCCCGATTGTATTGTCGACTACAATCGGTATATGGGTGGAGTTGATCTATCTGATCAAGTCCTCCAACCATATAATGCCATGCGGAAAACCCGGGCATGGTACAAAAAGGTTGCGGTCTACATGGTGCAGATTGCTATGTACAACGCTTTTGTACTATCCCGAAGCGTTGGCAGCACAGGGACATTCCTCCAATTCTATGAGTCAGTCCTCAAGGACCTGATTTTTTCAGACCAGGAAAGAGCAGGTCGGAGTACCTCGGGAGTTGGAGGGGCCCGGATCGTCCCTGGCCAACATTTTCCAGGTGTGGTCCCCCATACTGGAAAGAAGGGACGAACCCAAAAAAGATGCAGAGTGTGTCACAAGAGGGGGATACGGAAGGACACCACCACTCAATGTGACACTTGCCCCGATCATCCGGGCCTCTGCGTTATTGGTTGCCTCAGGGAGTATCACACTTCCATGGAGTGCTACATTTTTATAATTCCCTACAGTCCCCTAGAAAATATATAAAAAACTATGGCTCTCAGACTTTGAAGACACAGAAACAACTTTTTTTTTCCCTAAAATGTTATTAGTTTTAGTGCTCAAACTGCGGCCCTCCAGATGTTGTAAAACTACAACTTCCAGCATGTCCAGACAACCTACAGCAGGGCATGATGGGAGTTGTAGTTTTACAACATCTGGAGGGCTACAGTTTGAGGATGTCTGTTTTAGTGTCTCCAAAGTCTGAGAGCCATACATATTGGGCATCGCCGCGTGCGTAAAATTCTGCTCTATAACAATAAAATTTGACCCAACCCCTCGGATAAACAGCATTAAAAAAAAGAATATATATATATATATGAGTAAAAAAAAGCCATTTTTTGTCAAATGACATCACAAAAAGTGTAATAGCGAGCAATCAAAAAGTCATATGCACCCCCAAATGGTGCCAATAAAACCGCCATCTCATCCCGCAAAAAATGAGCACCTACATTAGACAGTCGCCCAAAAAAAAAAAGTAGCTCCCAGGCTATGGAGATAGTAAAATTATTTAATTTTTTTTCCTAAAATGATAATATAGTATAAAATCTAAACAAATTGTATACAGTAGACATATTGGGTATCGTCGCGTTCATAACAATCTGCCCTATAAAGATAACATTTGACCCAACCCTCTCGGATAAACAGCGTTAAAAAAAAAAGTGCCAAAACACTAATTTTTAGGCAAAATTTCCATTTTAATCTAATCTAATAATTTTTTCCGGTAATAAAGCAAGGGTTAACAGTCAAACAAAACTAAATATTTATTGCCCTCTTTCTGTAGTTTGCAGAAACCCCATAGGTGGTCGTAAATGGCTATATAGCCACACGGCAGGGCATAGAACGAAGGGAACGCCATATGGTTTCTGGAAGGCAGATTTTGATGGACTGGATTTTTGACACCATGTCCCATTTGAAGCACCCCGATGCACCCCTAGAGTAGAAACTCCATAAAAGTGACTCCATCTAAGAAACTACACCCCTCAAGGTATTCAAAAATTACTTTACAAACTTTATTAACCCTTTAGTTGTTCCACAAAACTTAGTGGCGAAAGGAGAAACAATTTTAGAATTACATTTTTTGTTACCTTGCCTCAAAAAAGTGTAATATAGAGCAACTAAAAATCATATTTACCCTAAAATAGTACCAAAAAAAACCACCACCGTATCCTGTAGTTTCCTAGATGGGGTCACTTTTATGGAGTTTCTACTCAAGGGGTGCAGCAGGGGGCTTGAAAGGGTACATGGTGTAAATAAACCAGTCCAGCAAAATCTGCCTTCCAAAAACCATGTGGCGCTCCCCTTCTTCTATATCCTGCCATTTAGCCAAATAGTAGTTTAGGACCACATATGGGGTGTTTCTGCAAACTAGAGAGGGCATCCCATATTGAGTTTTGTTTGGCTGTTAACCCATTTTTTCCAGTAATAAAGTAAGGGTTAAAATGGAAAATTTTCCAAAAAGTAGAAATTCCAAAATTGTTTCTCCATCTGCCATTAACTCTAGTGGAACACCTAAAGGGTTAACAAAGTTTGTAAACCCAGTTTTTAATACCTTGAGGGGTGTACATGGAGTAACTTATTTGGAATTTCTGTTCTTGGGTGCATCAGGGGGGCTTGCAATAGGACATGCAAAATCTGCCATCCGAAACCCATATGGCGCTCCCCTCCTTCTATGTCCTGCGGTTTGGCCAAACAGTAGTTTAGGACCACATATGGGGTGTTTTTGCAAAGTAGAGAATCAGGGCAACCCACATTGAGTTTTGTTTGGCTGTTAACCCTTGCTTTATAACTGGAAAAAATGGATTTTATTGGAACACCTAAAGGGTTAACAAAGTTTGTAAACCCAGGTTTAAATACCTTGAGAGGTGTAGTTTCTAAAATGGGGTCACTTTTGGGTGGTTTCTATTATGTAAGCCTCACAAAGTGACTTCAGACCTGTACTGGTCCATAAAAAGTGGGATTTGGAAAATTTCAGAAAAATTTCAAAATTTGCTTCTAAACTTCTAAGCTGTGTAACATCCCCAAAAAATACAATGGTATTCCCAAAATGCTTCAAACATGAAGTAGACATATGTAAAGTCATTACTTTTTTGGGGGGTATTACTATGTATTATAGAAGTAGAGAAACTGAAACTTTAAAATTTGCTAAATTTTCCCAATTTTTTGTAAAATTTGTATTTTTTTACACAAAAAAATGAACTTTTTTGACCCAATTTTAGTAGTGGCATGAAGTACAATACGTGACGAAAAAACATTCTCAGAACAGCCTGGGTAAGTAAAAGCGGTTTAAAGTTATTCACACTTAAAGTGACAGTGGTCAGATTTTGAAAAAATGGCCTGGTCCTTAAAGTGAAATAGGGCCGTGTCCTTAAGGGGTTAAAGTACATAAAAAAGATCACCTATTCCTTGGAGATCAATAGTGTCAGGCAATTATAGCCTTACACAAGGGATTGGTAATTATGTGGATCAAGTTTTGAGACCTTTTGTAACAGAACTACCCTCATAGATAAAAGATACCAAACATCTCCTTCTCAAAATCAATGCAGACTAACCAATCGGAGCGCTTTAGTGTGAAAATGCCGATTTCAGGCTGTGATCTCCAGGCTGGAGATCACAGCCTGAAATCGGGTAAGACCCCCAACGTGCCCCCAGTGTCCCTGATATTTATATTGCCCCCAGTAATTTAGTGGCCCCCATAATGCCCCCATTACCTTCTGATGCCCCCTGCAGCCTGATTCACTCTGCTGGCATTGATGGCAGCGGCTCAGAGTGTTAGCTGTAACTTACGGCTGACACTTTTCTGCTAAGACCGAAATCGGTGCTGGCACAAATCTCGGCCGTTTAACCCCATAGATGCTGCAGTCAGTATCTGCCCACAGCATTCATGTGGTTGAGAGGGGGGGAGCCTCCCTCTCCCTTCCATCGGGCTGCGGCTGCTGCAATGGCAGTGGCCCAACGGTTGCCATGGCAACCAGATGCCTTACAAAGGCGTCCAGGTTGCCATGTACCTAAGGCTCATAAGACCCTGAGGGTCTGATCAGCCTTAGTGTAACTGTAATACAAACTATAAAGTGCATTGCAATAGGTGACTATTGCAATGTAATGTATAGCCATCAGGCCCACTGGAGCTTCAAGATCCGAATGGGTCTTGATAAATAAATAAATAAATAAATAAAAATAAAAATTGGCTTTTTTCATATCCGTTCATTTATGCTATTAAAAAGATTATCGCCACGTCCATAATGACCTGATCTATAAAAGTATCATATTACTAATCCCGCGCGGTGAATGCCGTAAAAATAACTTAAAAACGGCAAATTAGTCATTGTTTCCTGTCACCTCACCTCCACAAAAAATAAATAACAAGTGATCAAAGAGTCATATGTACCCCAAAATGATACCAATAAAAAGTACAGCCCTTTCCATAAAAAAACAGCCCCCACACAGCTACATTGGTGAAAAAATTAAGTTTTGGACTTTAGGGCCACTAAACGAGATAGATGAGGCCGCAAATCATAATGAGATTCTGGGGGACTTCAACTACCCAGATATAGGCTGGGAAACTGAAAGCTGTACATCGCATAAAGGAAACAGGTTATTGGCAACCAAATATAATTACCTTTTCCAACTGGTTCAGGACCTGACTAGAGGGACGGCCATACTGGACTTAGTATTAACCAATAGACCTGACAGAACAAAAGATGTGCAGGTTGGGGGACCCCTGGGAAATAGTGACCATAAAGTAATAACCTTCCAATTATCATTCAACAGAGCACTTCTACAGGGAGGAACAAAAATACCAAACTTCAAAAAAGCTAAATTTAGCCAACTAAGCGAGGCCATAGGCCTAACAAACTGGGACAAAGTCCTCAAAAACAAAAATACAGCCACAAAATGGGATATCTTTAAAAGCATCCTAAAATCTCATTGCCAGAGGTACATACTGTATGGGAATAAAAGGTTAAGGAACAAAATGAAACCAATGTAAATAAATAGAAATGTAAAGAAAGCGATAAATGACAAAAAGAAAGCATATAAATCACTTAAACATGAGGGTAGCGAGGAAGCACTGAAAAACTATAAGGAAAAAAATAGAACATGTAAAAAAACTAATAAAAGCAGCCGAACTAGAGACCGAGAGATTACTTGCCAAAGAGAGTAAAACTAACCCTAAAATGTTCTTCAATTATATCTTAAAAAGTATAAATCGGAAGGTGTCGGCCCTTTAAAGAGTAATGAAAAATATTTTTTTCTCCAATGTATTCACTGAGGAAAATAAACTGTCAGATGAAATGCTGAATGTAAAAATAAATCCCCCATTAAAAGTGTCCTGTCTGACCCAAGAAGAAGTACAACAGCGACTTAAAAAGATTAAAATAGACAAATCACCAGGACCAGATGGAATACACCCCCGTATCCTAAGGGAATTAAGTAATGTCATAGCCAGACCCTTATTTCTGATATTTGCAGATTCTATACTGACAGGGAATGTTCCACAGGATTGGCGCATAGCAAATGTGGTGCCAATATTCAAAAAGGATGCAAAAACAGAGCCCGGAAACTATAGGCCGGTAAGTTTAACATCTGTTGTGGGAAAACTGTTTGAAGGTTTTCCGAGAGATGCTCTCTTAGAGGATCTCAACGGAAATTAGCAAATAACGCCATATCAGCATTGCTTCATGAGGGATCGGTCATGCCAAACTAATTTAATCAGTTTCTATGAGGAGGTAAGTTCTAGACTTGACAGCGGCGATTCAAGGGATGTCATACATCTGGACTTCTCCAAAGCATTTGACACTGTACCACATAAAAGGTTAGTATATAAAATGAGGATGCTTGGACTGGGAGAAAATGTCTGTAAGTGGGTAAGTAACTGGCTGAGTGACAGGAAACAGAGGGTAGTTATTAATGGTACACACTCAGATTGGGTCACTGTCAATAGTGGGGTACCTCAGGGGTCAGTACTGGGCCCTATTCTTTTCAATATATTTATTGATGATCTTGTAGAAGGCTTGCATAGTAAAATATCAATTTTTGCAGATGACACTAAACTGTGTAAAGTAATTAACACTGAAGTGGACAATATACTGCTACAGAGGGATCTGGATAGGTTCGAGGCTTGGGCAGATAAGTGACAGATGAGGTTTAACACTCACAAATGTAAAATTATGCACATGGTAAAGAATAATGCAAGTCACCCATACATACTAAATGGTACAACACTCGGTAACACTGACATGGAAAAGGATCTAGGAATTTTAACAGCAAACTAAGCTGCAAAAACCAGTGTCTGGCATCTGCCACCAAGGCCAATAAGATAATGGGTTGCATCAAAAGGGGCATAGACGCCCATGATGAGAAAATAGTCCTACCATTTTACAAATCGCTAGTCAGATCACACATGGAGTACTGTGTACAGTTCTGGGTTCAGAGGAGAGCAACTAAAATAATAACTGGACTGGGGCAACTACAGTACCCTGAAAGATTATCAAAATTAGGGTTATTTACTTTAGAAAAAAGTATAAATATATCAGGGATCAGTACAGAGATCTCTCCCATCATCTATTTATCCCCAGGATTGTGAATGTAACGAGGGGACATCCTCTGCGTCTGGAGGAAAGAAGGTTTGCACACAAACATAGAAGAGGATTCTTTACGGTCAGGGCAGTGAGACTATGAAACTCTCTGCCTGAGGAGGTGGTGATGGTGACTACAATGAAGGAATTCAAGAGGGGTCTGGATGTATTTCTGGAGTATAATAATATTACAGGCTATAGCTACTAGAGATGGGTCATAGATTCAGGGAGTTTTGGCTTCTACCTCACAGGTTTTTTTTTGCCTTCCTCTGGATCAACTAATAGGATGACAGGCCGAACTGGATGGACAGATGTCTTTTTTCGGCCTTATGTACTATGTTACTGTGCTACTATGTTACAATTCAAAATATAATTTATTTTCAACATAGAAGTAATTTTATGCTGAAAAAGTAGTAAAACATGAAAAAAACTATATACATTTGGTATCGCCATAACCGTATCAACCCACAGAATAAAATTATCATATCATATTTACCGCAAGAGGGACCCCATAAAAAATAAAAAACACTGACACAATTGCCATTTTTACCCAATTCACTTCCACAAAAAATGATCAAAAAGACTTATGTACCCAAAAATGATACCAATAAAAACTAAAGCCTGTCCTGCAAAAAACAAGCCCCCACTATGGCCCCTAAAATAATTTCAGCAAATTACATGTTAGAAAATCCCGATACCGCTCCATTCTCAATGCTGCCGTGTCCTCAAACAGCAGTTTACGACCACATTATATGGTGTTGCATATTCAGGAAAAAAATGCATAACAAATTGTGGGGTGTATTTTCTCCTGTTTGCCCTTGTGAAAATAAAAAATGTAGGGCTAAAGCAACATTATATTGGAAATAAAAGTTAACTTTTCATTTTCACTGCCCTGCGTTTCTAAATTCTATGAAACGCTTGTTGGGTCAAAGCATTCACTTCACCACTAGATTTATTCCTTGAGGGGTGTAGTTTCCACAATGGGGTCAATTTGGGGGGGGTTTCTTTTTAGGGGTAACTCAGGATCTCTTCAAATGTGACATGACACCTGAAAACCATTCCAGCAAAATCTGCCCTCCGTTAATAATAAGTCGGTCCTTTCCTTCTGTTGCCCTGCCTTGTGCCCATACAGCAGGTTACAACCACATATGGGGTGTTTCTGTAAACTGCAGAATCAGGGTAATAAATATTAAGGTTTGTTTGAATGTTAACCCTTCCTGTGTAACAGGAACAATTTATTAAAATTGGAAATCTACACTAAAAAAGAAATTTTAAAATTTCCCCTCCATTTTCCTTTAATCCTTGTGGAACACATAAAGGGTTAACAAAGTTTGTAAAATCAGTTGAGGGGTGTAGTTTCTAAAATGGGGTCATTTATGGATGGTTTCTACTAAATAAGTCCCACAAAGCGAGTCAATAACTGAACTGGTCCTTAAAAAGTGTGTTTTGGGAATTTTCTTAAAAAGTTAAAAACTTCGAAACCTCTAAGCCTTCTAACTTCCTGAAAAAATAAAATGACATTTACAAAATGATGCAAACATAAAGTAGACGTACGGGGAATGTAAAGTAATAACTTTTTTATGAAGTATGACTATCTGTCTTAAAAGTGGAGAAATTCTGATTTTGAGAATAGTAAATTTTTCCATGTTTTCTGCAAATTTTTTATTTTTTTTATGCATAAAGGTAAAACGTATCAACTCAAATTCACCACTACCATTAAGTATGATGTGTCACGAGAAAGCATTCTCAGAATGGCTTGGAAAAGTAAAAGTGTTCCAAAGTTATTACCACATAAACTGACATGTCAGATTTTAAAAATGGGGCTCCGACATTTGGTCCAAACTGGCTGTAGCTTGAATAACAACCCTACAATTGAGGAATGAGAAGTATAAATATTTATTTATTTTATGCACTTATATAGCGCTACTATATTCCACAGCGCTTTACAGACATTAGAATCCAACTGTCCCCAATGGGTCTCACAATCTAACTTCCCTATCAGTATGTCTTTGGAGTGTGGGAGGAAACCGGAGTACCCGGCAAACACGGAAAGAACATACAAACTCCATGCAGATGTTGTCCTTGGTCGGATTTGAACCTAGGACCCCGGCGCTGCAAGGGACCAGTGCTAACCACTGAGCCACCATGCTGTCCATATAAATATATATGCATTAAAATAATAACCCTATATTTGAGGAATGAGGAGAAAGGAAATTATATACTGTATATTCTGGCGTATAAGACTACTTTTTAACACATGAAAATCTTCTCAAAAGTCGGGGGTCGTCTTATATGCCGGTATACTGCGTGCTGAAACTTAAGAGGATCTTTCACTGGTCCAACGATTGCTAGATAATGATATGTATGTGTAGAGCGGCGCCCAGGGATCTCTCTGCATTTACTATTATCCCTGGGCGCCGCTCTACACATACGGTATATATGATTATCTAACAATTGTTGGACCAGTGAAAGGTCCTCTTTACTTCCAAGCCGGACTGGAGAAGCTGTCCTTCTCCAGCTTCAGGGACAGGCACCCTCTAGCTGAGCCACCGTGCGCTGCATCCCGGCCGGTCACACCTGAAGCAGCCCCCCCCCCTGCTCTCAGTGGTTTTCTCATGCTCGGATCGTCTGTTTAATTTTTATTTGGTGTGCATTGGAAGAGGAGTAGCCTTATACGGCAAGTATAGCTCAAACCCCATATTTTAATAGGAAAAGTAGGGGGTCATCTTATATGCCCAGTCGTCTTATATACCGGAAAATACGGTACATATATGTAGCATAATTGTTGTAGATGAATCTTATGATAAAGGTTATTAATTATCAATCTTGGATAAACATATATGAAACTATAGTCTCATTCCTAGAATAACTGGGAAATTTTCAAAGTCTCCAGACATGCGAACAGCAAGGAATTCTGTGGAAATTTTCAACGTCTTAATACATACGCAATGCTTATGCATAGCGATCCTAAATAGGATCACTAACGCAGGCACAGAGAGAAGAATTGTCTGATACTTACCGGACCTGTCTCCTCTTTCTTTTTCTGAATGGTCATTGACGATATACTAAATCTCTATCTCTGGAAGGCCCCAGGTAGGTACAACTATCCATAACACGAGTCGGCAGCTAACATTGGTTACAGAAAAGGAAAAGTTACACCGGCTCCCTTTAAAAAGCAATAAGCCGAGGTGCTTGTGTTGCTAGTAGCTCCTTAACCCCTGAAAATGCTGTGTATGCGTCGAAACATGTCAAGGGAGCTCTGTTTTCTCTTTTAAATTAGCAAGCCACTCTAGCTATTAGGACCAGTGTGGCGCACTGCAGGCACCTTGATCAACCTGGTCCAGGCAGGGAGAGAAAATAATACAGCTCACAGACTTGTAGCTTTAGGAAAGCTATAATGGTCAGCTATGAAAGCAGGCTGACCATAACAGTGAATATAATTTACATATGAAACCTCAAAAGTAGTCTTGATACCATAAATACTGTATAGACACCATACAGATTTGCAAGGAGACTCAAAAAACAAATAAAAATATACTACTGGCATAACTTGAAAAGGTGGTCGGATAATATGCCGCAGTGAGATATATTAGATATAAAGTATGCCAGAGGTATTTATAGTGTAGTTTGAAGATAATTCCCTGGCAGGGAGAATCCATGGCTAATCTACGGACATCATTCTTAGTCCAAAACAGGCAAAAATAATAACTGACACTCTGTCTTCCCAGATTTTTGTCATCACTCTGGGAATGAGCCAATTCTGAGGCAATGCATCTAACACGAATAGTCGATTTGCTGGATTTGGGGAGAAAAATCTGTTGGTTTTGCAATTTGTGGAGGTAAAAAGTCTACTGAAGGCATTCCCCAATTCCAAAGTAATATGGAAAAAGATTTCTGGAACATTACATCTGAGTTTGACCCGGTTGAGGAAATCTGCCACACCATTGCCTATCCCCTTCAGATGAACTACTGTGAGGTAGAGAATGAAGGTAGGATTCTGCAAAGCGAAAAATCTTCAAGGCCAAATTTAAGAGCTTGGCAGACAAAATATATTAATAAAATATATTTGAAATCGTTTTATTAGGGCATTAGGGACAACATATTAAAACTTCATATAAAGGTTTAGTTACTCGTGGCGTGGCCTGTGAAGACGACATTCCCTGCAGATCCTGCCAGCTTCACTGAATCAAACGGCATCTGCCCTTATTTTCGGGCTAAATCACCTTAAAAAGCCTACAGTAGGACTCACTTCACTGTAAGGAACATTTTGAGCCCACGGGTGAGTTTTTATGCCCATTTGGAACCAATATACACCTACGGCCTAGCCGGAAGAGGTAATCCCCGGCCTCAAGTTATAATCATCCAGGCGTCCCACCGAATAGCTGGCCATAAATCCAGGCCACCCCGCCACACTTTGGGGAGGACTGGACATTTACAGCATCTCACAGTACCCACCAACTACTGAGACCGGTCCCCATTGCCCACACAGAGATCTGACCTGCTCAGAAGATCTGCGTCATCTTCACAGCGGGGCGGAATATCGGCTTCCCAGGCGCATCGCAAGGTCCCACCAAGCTCCCACACCATCAAACTAGGCTCACACATGGAACAAGGTACTGACCCCCAGCACCCCCGCATATACAGATTAGGCCTGCCCAGACGGTCTGTCCTGCCACCCTGGGAGATGCGTTATTACCGTCTCAGGCGCATCGCACTGCATGGTGCCGATTAGTTCCCGCTCCACCGAAGCGTACATACCAGACATCCGGTCACTTAAAACTTAAAAACCAAAACTAAAAGGAAACTAGTGACTGTTTCCCCCCACCCTGATTCAACATTCAACTCTATAGCGATAAGAGTGCTCTGTACATAAAGAACTTTGAATAATACTATAAGGGCCTAAGCAAGCCTCAATTTTTCTGGTGACTTTATCATCATATAGTTACTACGCATATTTTCCTACCAAAACCAGATGTAATCCCACATCCCATTCAGAAAACCCAATCACCCAGCACAGAATTTACTTAAACTATTTAACCTCATAATGGTTAAATACAGAAATGCCAAAGACACTATCAAGTCACAAAATGCAATAAATACTAAAGGTGAAATGGACAAATACAGATGTAGCAGGGTTAACACTCCTGTTTTCTGAGATTGGTTAAGTTCAGTTTAGTTAACTAAACTAGTGAAACAATTGCTTCTCAATGGCTTTTGTTTCAAGATAACGCGATGAGATAATGAAATTTGAGTTCGGGTGGGAGTGTTACCCCTGCTCCATCTGTACATGAAAGGGAAAAATACGCCAAAGACTGCCCAAAAGCCTACAACCATTCTAAGGATCCTTTATGTTCTACACAAGCTGACACAGGGGAAGACACAGACAGTGAAATGGAGACCTATACCTCACAAGACTCACTTCCTATCTCTCGTTGTTTTTTTACAAAAGTCCTTATCTGAAGCTCTCAACAAAGCTTTAGACCCCATTTCCAAAGATCTACATGACATCAAGCAAGACGTCAAACATATTGGATCTAGAGTGGAAAATCTGGAGACCACACAGGCAGCTTTATGTTCTTTCAACAAATCCATTGTGCACAGCCTGTCCTCATGCCAGAAATTCTTAAACCTAGCTTTTGACACTCTGGAAGACCAGGAAAACAGGGGGTGCAGAAACAACCTACGAATCAGAGGCCTCCCAGAGAGTGTTAGTGCAACAGCTTTACATGCCACTTCCTTGGAGATGCCAGTTTTACTCCATTTTTACTAGAGGGGAAAAGATACCTTAAAAGATCCGCCCAGGATCTTCCAGAAGTTTACTCAGCCCTGGAAATTCCAAACCTACAAATAGAAGACTGGGCTACAGTCAAAGATCTTGCAGACCTAACTCCTCTTCCCAGACCGACACCATGGGAAGAAGTGCCCCGTGGAAGAATCTCAAGACAGACCGGGAAGTCTGGGAAAATGTCCCCAAGACACGTCATATCTGAGGACACTTGAAACACCGGGTCCTTTCAACTCTTATACAATTTTCCTTAACATGTCTACTAAGGCTCTTCCTTTAGTTTGACTTACCCTCTACCTTCCTCATATGCCGCTTTCTTCATTTCCCTACATATCTTTTTCCAGCTATGTAAGTTGGGTTCTAGAATAACATATATTCCATGACCTTCACTGTTAACCCTATACACACCAAACCTCCAGTTGGTTCAGGTGCAGAGCATCACAGTTCTATTCCCTTGAATGTTCCGCTCACATTGTTTACAGGGCACATTTTCGCAAGATTTCAGTCCTTAATTACATGTTTGAACATTAGTTTAACTTTATGTCTGCTTCCCCCCCCCCCCCTTTTTCCTCCTTCCTTCCTCCCCACCTTCCCTGACCTAATAGGAGTGATTCCTCAAGATGATAACTATCAAGAGAGTGAGACCACCATGATCTTTATCATCAAATATGGCTCATCTTAACATCACATCTTTCAATGTGGGAGGCATGAACTCCCTGTCAAAAAGAGGCCAGGTAATTCAGTTCCCGAACAATAGTGCCTCTAAAGGTGTAAGAGTTGGGATTAGGAATTGCTCCTTGTGGCGAAACCAAACTCGCCACTGAGTTTTGGAGGGGACAGATTGCCAGCCTCTTGCCCCAGGATTATGGGCCCTCTCATCAGCTCACGCTAAACTTAAACCCCATGGCGATTTGACTGTGTTTGTGGCATCTGAGCGCTGTTTGGATATATTGAGCGCTCAGATCCAAGCCATCTGGGGATATGTTAAATGTCTGTGTACTGTAAAGGGTGGGACATGGTATATTGAATAATGATGTCTGTCCTATTGTCCCCACGTGTGTATTGGTGATTTCCCTTTGTCCTGAGAGATAATTGAATGAGTCCTCGATTGTCTCCAGGACAGAAGACATTGTGTATTCTCCTGCCTGTGGATTACATTAATATGTGTAGGGTAATTGTATCACAGGCAGAGGGGAGGGATATGCTGGGGGTGTCTGTATTGTCCCATTGTGTGTGATTGGCTGCTGTATCCCCTGTGTCGCAGTCTTCCTTCTGGTCCCCTAGGGGAGTGTCCACCAGGTGGGAGACCTGCATAAATACCGGGCAGGTAGCCCTCAATAAAGTTGGAATTCCTGTTTAACCATTAATACGGAGCCTCGTCTCGTACTTGGGGGGAATTGCTACGTCAGAACGTTCTCTTGCCTGTTCCAGGAAAGGAGGACTTCGTATGGTTCCAGTTCGGTGGATTCCAGCGGTTGTGGGTTGCTGTGCTCTTCGCCAGGGGAATCGCCCGAACGGTATTAACCCTCACTATACCGGGTTATACCGTAACACTCCTGCTTGCTCCTGATGAAGGGTATATCTATCCTCCCCGAAACGTGTTGAGCTTTTTATCCTGCTTGTTTATAAATAAAGAAGATTGCAAGAAGAACCCGACGTTTGAGCTGCCGCTTCATTCTAAGATTCTACAGGCAATCCAGGATAGGGACGATTCCTTTGGGTGTCTTGAGCTTTATCCCAATAGGAATTCTTCCCTGGTGAAGTGAGTGAACTTCATTGCTAAATGTTTTTTTCATCAATACTAGTTTTTTTTTTTTTGCTATATCCTAGATCAGGGGCTTGGCTGTGCTTATTGTCACCCCTAGAAAATCAGGATAGAAATTTCTATATTTTATTGAAGGGTGAAATTCAATTGCCAAAATAGCAATCCCCTAAATCTGGTGTTCCAGCTGTGGCTAGCCAAGTGTAATACTGTCTGCTGTCTGGCAAAGGATAGATTTTTTTCTGTGGTGAAATTCAATTGCCAAAATAGCAATCCCCTAAATCTGGTGTCCCAGCTGTGGCTGGCTAAGTTTAATACTGTCCGGCAAAGGATAGATATTTTTTCTGGGGTGAAATTCAATTGCCAAAATAGCAATAATGTAAATCAGTGGGTTCAGCTGTGGCTGGCCAAGTTTAATAGTGTCCTGCAAAGGACAGATTTTGTTCTGGGGTGAAATTCAATTGCCAAAATAACAATCCCCTAAATCTGGTGTCCAAGCAGTGGCTGGCCAAGTTTAATAGTGTCCGGCAATGGATATATTTTTTTCTGGGGTGAAATTCAATTGCCAAAATAGCAATACCGTAAATCAGTGGTTTCAGCTGTGGCTGGCCAAGTTTAATAGTGTCCGGCAAAGGATATATTTTTTTCTGGGGTGAAATTCAATTGCCAAAATAGCAATAGCATAAATCAGTGGTTTCAGCTGTGGCTGGCCAAGTTTAATAGTGTCCGGCAATGGATATATTTTCTTCTGGGGTCAAATTCAATTGCCAAAATAGCAATACCGTAAATCAGTGGTTTCAGCTGTGGCTGGCCAAGTTTAATAGTGTCCGGCAAAGGATATATTTTTTTCTGGGGTGAAATTCAATTGCCAAAATAGCAATGCCATAAATCAGTGGTTTCAGCTGTGGCTGGCCAAGTTTAATAGTGTCTGGCAAAGGACAGATTTTGTTCTGGGGTGAAAATCAATTGCCAAAATAACAATCCCCTAAATCTGGTGTCCAAGCAGTGGCTGGCCAAGATTAATAGTGTCCGGCAATGGATATATTTTTTTCTGGGGTGAAATTCAATTGCAAAAATAGCAATACCGTAGATCAGTGGTTTCAGCTGTGGCTGGCCAAGTTTAATAGTGTCAGGCAAAGGATAGATTTTGTTCTGGGGTGAAATTCAATTGCCAAAATAGCAATACCGTAAATCAGTGGTTTCAGCTGTGGCTGGCGAAGTTTAATAGTGTCCGGCAAAGGATATATTTTTTTCTGGGGTGAAATTCAATTGCCAAAATAGCAATACCGTAAATCAGTGGTTTCAGCTGTGGCTGGCCAAGTTTAATAGTGTCCGGCAAAGGACAGATCTTGTTCTGGGGTGAAATTCAATTGCCAAAATAACAATCCCCTAAATCTGGTGTCCAAGCAGTGGCTGGCCAAGTTTAATAGTGTCCGGCAAAGGATAGATTTTGTTCTGGGGTGAAATTCAACTGCCAAAATAGCAATACCGTAAATCGGTGGTTTCAGCTGTGGCTGGCCAAGTTTAATAGTCTCCGGCAAAGGATATATTTTTTCTGGGGTGAAATTCAATTGCCAAAATAGCAATACCGTAAATCTGTGGTTTCAGCTGTGGCTGGCCAAGTTTAATAGTGTCCGGCAAAGGACAGATTTTGTTCTGGGGTGAAATTCAATTGCCAAAATAGCAATACCGTAAATCAGTGGTTTCAGCTGTGGCTGGCCAAGTTTAATAGTGTCCTGCAAAAGATATATTTTTTCTGGGGTGAAATTCAGTTGCAAAAATAGAAATACCGTAAATCTGGTGTTCCAGCTGTGACTGGACAAGTTTCCCAGTGTCCGTCAAAGGATATATTATTTTCTGAGTGAAATTCAGTTGCAAAAATAGCAATACCGTAAATCTGGTGATCCAGCTGTGACTGTACAAGTTTCATAGTGTCCGTCAAAGGATATATTATTTTCTAGGGTGAAATTCAGTTGCAAAAATAGAAATACCGTAAATCTGGTGTTCCAGCTGTGACTGGACAAGTTTCATAGTGTCCGTCAAAGGATATATTTTTTTCTGGGGTGAAATTCAATTGCCAAAATAGCAATCCTCAAAATCTGGTGTTCCAGCTGTTGCAGGCCAAGTGTAAATCTGTCCGTAAAAGGGTATATTACACTCAGCATGCATCTCTAAATGTATTTCTTTCCGTTAAAGGGTATGTTACAAAGTGTTATATAGGATTATGCTTTAAGCACTTGTATTATATTTTTTCACACGCTACTGTGCATCTCCAAGTGTAAATCTGTCCGTAAAAGGATACCTTTCAACCAGGGCCTAAATACTAGGCCTACAATTGATATTCCCCTAAATCTGTGGTTACTGCTGTGCCTTGATTAGTGTAATAAGTTACATAAATAGATAGCCAGATAGTGTTAGGTGCCTGTAAAAAAAAAAGGCCTGAATTTTAATTCAAAACATTGGGCAAAATTATTTTTTTCTTATTGTGGTGAATGGTAACAATGAGGAAAACATCTAGTAAGGGACACGGACATGGTCGTGGTGTTGTTAGTGAACCCTCTGGTGCTGGGAGAGGACGTGGCCTTTCTGCCACAGCCACACGTCCTAGTGAACAAACTGCCTCAGGTTCCAGTACCCGCCAGAATTTACAGCGATATTTGGTGGGGCCCAATGCCGTTCTAAGGATGGTAAGGCCTGAGCAAGTGCAGGCGCTAGTCAATTGGGTTGCCGACAGTGGATCCAGCACGTTCACAACATTATCTCCCACCCAGTCTTCTGCAGAAAGCACACAGGTGGTGCCTGAAAACCAAGCCCATTAGTCTGTCACATCACACCCATGCATATCAGGGAAACTGTCTCTTATGCTGTTTGAAGACTCTGCTGGCAGGGTTTCCCAAGGGAATCCACCAACCCTTCCCCAGTGGTGGAAGACATAGAATGCACTGACGCACAACCACTTATGTTTCCTGATGATGAGGACATGGGAATACCACCTCATCAGAGTCCGCACGTCTCTGATGATGACGGAACACAGGTGCCAACTTTCTGCAGTGTGCAGACCGAACAGGAGGTCAGGGAGGAAGACTGTGTGGAAGACGATGCAGGGGACGATGAGGTCCTAGACTCCACATGGAATGAAGGTCGTGCCACTGACTTTCATAGTTCAGAGGAAGAGGCAGTGGTGAGACCGAGCCAACAGCGTAGCAAAAGAGGGAGTAGGGGGCAAAAGCAGAACAGCCGCCGCCAACAGAGTTCGCCTGCTACTGGCCACCGCCACCAGAGACCAAGCACCCCAAAGGCAGCTTCAAGAAGTTCCCTGGCAAGGCACTTCTTCAAACAATGTGCTAACGACAAGACCCGAGTGGTTTGCACGCTGTGCCATCAGAGTCTAAAGCGAGGCATTAACGTTCTGAACCTTAGCACAACCTGCATGACCAGGCATCTACATGCAAAGCATGAACTGCAGTGGAGTAAGCACCTTAAAAACAAGGAACTCACTCAGGCTCCCCCTGCTCCCTCTTCTGCTGCTGCCTCGGCCTCTTCCTCAGCCTCGGAAGGAATGTTGGCACCTGCCGTCCACCAAACAGAGGATGTGCCACCAATACCACCACCTCCGTCACCAAGCATCTCCGCCATGTCACACGGCAGCGTTCAGCTCTCCATCTCATAAACATTGGAGAGAAAGCGTAAATTCCCACCTACCCACCCTCGAGCCCTGGGCCTGAATGCCAACATTTCTAAACTACTGGCCTTTGAAATGCTGTCATTCAGGCTGGTGGACACAGACAGCTTCAAACAGCTGATGGCGATGGTTTTCCCACAGTATGTTGTTCCCAGCCGCCACTACTTCTCCAAGAGATCCGATAAAATTAAGTGTGCACTGTGCAACACCATCTGTGGCAAGGTCCACCTAACCACAGATACATGGACCAGTAAGCACGGCGAGTGACGCTATATCTCCCTAACTACACACTGGGTAAATGTAGTGGCAGCTGGGCCCCAGGCGGAGAGTTCTTTGGCGCACATCTTTCCACCGCCAAGGATCGCAGGGCATCATTCTTTGCCTCCTGTAGCCTCCTTCTCCTACCCGGCTTCCTCCTCCTCTTCTTCCACCTGCTCATCCAGTCAGCCACACACTTTCACCACCAACTTCAGCACAGCCCGGGAAAAATGTCAGCAGGCCGTTCTGAAACTCATATGTTTGGGGGACAGGCCCCACACCACGCAGGAGTTGTGGCAGGGTATTGAACAACAGACCAACGAGAGGTTGCTGCCCAGCCTGGTGGTGTGCGATAATGGGTGAAATCTCGTCGCAGCTCTGGGACTAGCTGGTTTGACGCACATCCCTTGCCTGGCCCATGTCCTGAATTTGGTGGTGAAAAAGTTCATTCACAACTACCCCGACATGTCAGAGATGCTACATAATGTGCGGGCCGTCTGGGCGCGCTTCCGACGTTTACATCCTGCCGCTGCTCGCCTGTCTGCACTACAGCGTAACTTCGGCCTTCCCGCTCACCGCCTCATATGCGACGTGCCCACCAGGTGGAACTCCACCTTGCACATGCTGGAGAGACTGTGCGAGCAGAAGCAGGCCATAGTGGAGTTTCAGCTGCAGCACGCACGGGTCAGTCGCACTGTGGAACAGCACAACTTCACCACCAATGACTGGGCCCCCATGCGAGACCTGTGTGCCCTGTTTCAAGTACTCCACCAACATGGCCAGTGGTGATGACGCCGTTATCAGCGTTACAATACCACTTCTATGTCTCCTTGAGAAAACACTTAGGGCGATGATGGAAGAGGAGGTGGCCGAGGGGGAGGAGGAGGAAGAAGAGGGGTCTATATTTATAACTTTCAGGCCAGTCTCTTAGAAGTGGCTCAGAGGGAGTTTTTTTTTGCAAAAGCAGAGGCCAGGTACAAATGTGGCCAGCCAGGGCTCACTACTGGAGGACGAGGAGGATGAGGTGGAGGAGGAGGAGGTGTAGGAGGATGAGGATGAAGCATGTTTACAGCGGAATGGCACCCAACGCAGCTCGGGCTCACCGGTGCGTGGCTGGGGGGAAACGGAGGACGATACGCCTCCCACAGAGGACAGCTTGTCCTTATCTCCGGGCAGCCTGGCACACATGAGCGACTACATGCTGCAGTGCCTGCGCAACGACAGCAGAGTTGCCCACATTTTAACGTGTGCGGACTACTGGGTTGCCACCCTGCTGGATCCCCGGTACAAAGACAATGTGCCCACCTTACTTCCTGCACTGGAGCGTGATAGGAAGATGCGCGAGTACAAGCGCACGTTGGTAGCAAATGTCACAGGGGAACAAGTTAAAGCCAAAGGCGAAGGTAGAGGAGGAGCGAGAGGTCGCCAACGCAGCTGTGTCACGGCCAGCTCCTCTGAGGGCAGGGTTAGCATGGCAGAGATGTGGAAAAGTTTTGTTACCACGCCACAGCTAACTGCACCACCACCTGATACGGAACGTTTTAGCAGGAGGCAGCATTTCACTAACATGGTGGAACAGTACGTGTGCACACCCCTCCATGTACTGACTGATGGTTCGGCCCCATTCAACTTCTAGGTCTCCAAATTGTCCACGTGGCCAAAGCTAGCCTTATATGCATTGGAGGTGCTGGCCTGCCCGGCGGCCAGCGTTTTGTCTGAACGTGTATTCAGCACGGCAGGTGGCGTCATTACTGACAAACGCAGTCGCCTGTCCACAGCCAACGTGGTAAAGCTGACGTTCATAAAAATGAACCAGGCATGGATCCCAAAGGACCTGTCCATCCCTTGTGCAGAATAGACATTTATAACTACCTCCCCTTAACCATATATTCTTGTACTCCAGGGCACTTCTTTATTGAATCCTCTTTTTTTAATTTTACCATTATTTTGCGGAGCAACCCAAAGTTGAATGAACCTCTCCTCCGTCTGGGTGCCAAGGGCCTAAATATCTGAAAGTGGCCTTCTTCATTGGTGGGTGACATGATGCCTGATTCTCTGCTTTGGGACCTCTCTCCTCTGTCTGGGTGCTGGGACCTAAATAACTAAAAGTGGCCTTCTCCATTGGTGGGTGACATGATGCCTCTTTTGCTGCTATGGGACCTCTCTCCTCTGTTTGGGTGTCAAGGGCCTAACTTTCACGTACTTGCTTGCTGTCTTGGTGGCAGACATTTAACTATTTTTACTGTCTAATGACCACCCCATTGTCTGGGTGTCAGGGGCCTATATGTCGTTTAATCATTTGTTGTCTTGGTGGGAGATACTAAACTCTTTTTACTGTCATGACCGCCCCATTGTCTGGGTGTCAGTGGCCTACATTTCGTTTAATTGCATGCTGTCTGGGTGAGAGACATTAAACTCTTTTTACTGTCAAATGACCTCTCCTCTGTCTGGGTGTCAGTGGCCTACATAAATTATAATGGCCTGTTCCATTGCAGGTTGACCTGAGACCTGTGTTGCTGTTACAGGACTGTTCTCCTCTTTGCGGGTGCCATGGCCCTGAGTCTGTGAATGAGGCCTGTAACACTGCAGGCAGACATGAATCCTTTTTGGCTGTGATGAGAACTTCAACTCCCATAGCATTCCCACCTGATGCCACAACCTCCTCCAAGTTGCCAATTGATATTGGTTAATTTTTATTTATTTTATTTTATTTTAAGTCATTTCCCTATCCACATTTGTTTGCAGGGGATTTACCTACATTTTGCTGCCTTTTGCAGCCCTCTAGCCCTTTCCTGGGCTATTTTACAGCCTTTTTAGTGCCCAAAAGTTCGGGTCCCCATTGACTTCAATAGGAATCGGGTTCGGGGTGAAGTTCGGGTCGAGTTTGGATCCCGAACCCGAATATTTTCGGTAAGTTCGGCCGAACTTCTCGAACCCGAGAACATCCAGGTGTTCGCTCAACTCTAGTAGAAGCAAACTATTTAAAGTGATTTCTATAACACTGATGGGGAACGCAACAGTTGCTGGGAAATACAAGTCACTAGGTCCTTTCATTGTACTGATAGGAGCACATTTGGGAGGTCACACCTTCATCAAATAATGATCGCCTATCCTAAGGGAAGGATCTCAAAGTAATTCCTTAAAATGCCATTGTTACCTGCAAAATGGTTACAAATCTCTCATTAAAACAACCGCAGTTTATCATTCCTATTTCACCGTATGATGGCATTTACAACCTAAATATAGCTATATATGCACACATTATTTTGGCTGGGAATTTACCTCTGTTTTGATTTCTCCCTCTTCCTCTTTGCGCAACTTCACTTGCCTCTTCAAACCATCTTGAAAGCATGTCAGACATTCTTTGCATTAATGAAGCATTTGTTGCTTGGTCACCTAGAAATATGAAATGATTTACAGTTAACAATTGGTTAACCTCTTAAGAGCCAGACCAATTTCTGTTTCTGTGTTTTCAATTTTTTCTACCATCTAAAAGCTATCACTTTTTAAATTTCAAGTTTACATAACCATATGAGGGCTTTTTTGCGGGACAAGCTGTATGCATTAATGGCACCCTTTAATTTACCATATCTTTGTAGGGTGAAACAAATAATAATAATTTCATCAAGGTTCAGTGGCTTTTGCTATTATGGTGTTCCATGCATGCTAAAAATAACGGTATGGCCTTATTTTGCAGGTCAGTACAATTACAGTGATACAAAATTGTATAGTTTTTATTTTGTTTTGATACTTGATAAAACCTGTGAAAAATAAAGATTTTCTTTGCATCAGCATTTTCTGACACCCATAACGTTTTATATTTCTCTCTACAAATCTGGGGGAGAGCTTGTTTTTTTGCAGGGGAACTGTAGTTTTGCTGGGACGATTTTTGGGGTCACATTAATTTTTGATTAGTTTTTATTAAATTTCTTTGGTGGGACAAAAAATGACGAATCATGTTTTTTTTTTCTGCTACAGCATTCACCAAGCAGGAATTTTTTTTTTATATTTTAATAGTTCGGACATTTTTAGACATGGCAATACCTGTTACTTTTTAGTGTTTATTTTTATGTGTAAAAGTGTGTAATTTTAATTTTTTATAATTTTGGTTTATTTTTTAAATGTAAAAAATTACTGTAATTTTGAATCTTCTTAGGTGACTTATGGGATTCTAAAGCTGCCTATCGAGCTGTTCCTTAGACATAGCATAGCATGTAGCTCACTATGACAGTGCTGGAAGCCTTCACAGGGCCCCAGGCTGTCAAAGCAACTGATTGGAGTTATGCAATTTCACTGTTGGGTGCTGATTGGAGGACAGAGAGAGCAGTCTGTCTAACCTCAAAGATGCCACAATTGACAGCGGCATCTGAGGGGTTAAATGCCCAGGATTGGCATCATCATTGATCTCGTTCACTGCCAGCTGGTTCTGGCAGTATATTACCATGTATGGAGAGAGCTCACTCCATACAACCCTTGAAAGCTAATTCTGTAGATGCACAGCATTATGGGGTTAAAATACATTACTTGGCCCTAAGACCAAGTCTAAAATCAGAAACTCTGCTTTTGTCTGTATAAGCTTTCTGCAATTTGCAGACCGCAAAAAAGGTAACGGACGTGTGTATGAGCCCTTAAGCCAATTATAAAAATCTAAATAAATACATCAAATATATAATATAGTCTCCAGTACTATAGAGGCAGATAGGCTAAGACAAGGGAATTCGAACACCTCAAAGGAGCCTTAAAACTTGCGGGTATCCAGATTGGCCTCTTGTTAAAACTGACAAAAGAACAAAAAAGAATATCAAGACATTTTATGTGATGGATAGTCTAAGTTGGTAAAGTGAAATTAGAAAAATATATAAATAAAACTTTCTAAGTATCTAAGTATCACCCACGCTGCCGTCCCCACTCAACACTCCTCACTAGTGGAGGAAGCAATTGCTGCAAGGTTTCTTCAACCAGCAGGCTACTTGCGGTGGTACAAATACAAGGAAGGTCTGTAGAGGGGAACTGGCCTTCCCGGACTTCTTGCTGTTTGATTCCCTCGCAAGGGCGAAGTGCTGCCGGCCGGGGCATCGCTCTTGCTAGTAGGTTGAACCTGAAGAAATCTAACATCGGCTTCCACCCTGACACATCAGGAGGATCCCTTACCTACAGACTTATTCATCTCAAGGTAATAGAGATCGCTTTGGACTTTGTCTCCTAAGACTGTTACCTGTTGTTCATACAACATACATCTATCCTTAGCCTAATCGCACCACTATCAGCGCAGGTTTCTACTCTGGTCACGCCAAGCCAGTTCCCCTCTACATATAAATAAAACTATTGTTAAGAAATAGAAAACAGAAAATTGTCTGTCACGAACTCGCCCCGAGCTCCCAGACCGCAGTACCTGATCAGACCAGGATCAGATGCCAGCAATCAATCAGGACAAGTTCTGACACTACACACTATCCAATTTGATCACCCTGTTTCTTACAATCTACCAGATTGCACGGGAGATCAAATTGTTACCGGTTCCTTTTTAGAAATGAAGGAACTTTACAGGGGCCTAGGCTTGGAAGAACTCCTCTGCCACCTACCAGCCCACGCACTCATTCACACAGCAAACAACCACCACCAATCTGATCTAACCAACCCGATCTGCCAGATCAGACTTGGTGGGACTTGGCGGACACAGAATCCCTCCTGCCACACACACAGGGCCTTCAAGGGAAACTTACCACCCGGACACAGACCTCTCCTCTACGAGGCTGCTGTCCTCACCTTGTCCGTGGGATAAATTACCCCACACACCTCGGTCTATGATATAACCGGTACTGAGACCGCGCACAGAGTCCCAGCATGTACACAGAGGATGGATACCCCACTATCCACACTTCACACAGAAGCTATGGTCACAGACTTACAATCAGACATCAACAGTCACCATCAGAGAAAGATTCACATTTAAAGCAAACAGGTAGCTGAAAATTAGGAACTCTAATTGCCTCAAAAATATTGCCCGTGCTAGGTTAAGAAAAGAGGTTTTAATAAAAATAAAGATATTACCGAAAAAACAGAAGCATACAGATATATACAAAGAACAGTTTTAAAATAAAAGGGATAAATGAAGACTGACGCTTACGTTACTCACACAGAGACTGCAGCTATCAGGTCCTGAGGCAAGACAGAAACACGGATCCTCATTCAATCAAATTGGCCTCAAAATGGGGAACACAGTACAATCTACTCTGTCCAATTTATGAGGACTGGTCCAGGCAGTCTGTAAGCCGACCTGTAAGGCGGGACACATGGGTGGGCTGTGAAGTTTATGACCCGTCAGTCACACTGAAATCTGGTGTGAAATTGATTTCTGCCCATAACTCGGCACAGGAGAACATCCGCCCGATGATTGTGGGCTCATTTTTTAGCTCTCAGGGTTGGGGTCACAGAGGTACCAAACATGGGGTGTCCACGTGGCCCCAATCAGGAGAACCGATTTCCTGAGCCAGGGTTATCACAAGTGGGTGGTTCTTGATATGAGCCTAACCGACATTTCTTGACTGTTACAGTGGCATAGGTCAATAATCTCTATTGAGCGGTAAATTCGAGTTATGACCAGAATATGATTTTTGGATTCTTCTGGTGACAGGGAGAGCTGCTCGCCCCCCTCTCTCCGGGATGCACTCAGCTTGCTCCTATCATAGTAATAAACCTCTTTCAAGTGGTTCACTACCAGAGTCTGTTTATATAAAGTGTCCTGGAGGCCACAGACCGTTGTCACCTCTAGGTCAGAGGCCAGGAACTAAGGAGTTTATGGCTGTGGTCTGGTTTTGAATGTAGGGAGAGACCTTATAGGCCTGGGGTTAACATGAAGTAAATTCAGGAAACATGGCTGCCATGGAAAACAATAATCCATATCCCTCATACCTCACATGTATGTATTCAGCCCCTTTGTTAGGAAGCCCACAAAAACCTCTAGTGCAACCAATTACCTTCAGACGTCCCATAATTAGTGAAATGATGTCCACCTGTGTGCAATCTAAGTGTCACATGATCTGTCATTACATATACACACCTTTTTTGAAAGGCCCCAGAGGCTGCAACACCTAAGCAAGAGGCATCGCTAACAAAACACTGCTATGAAGACCAAGGATCTCCCCAAACAAGTAAGGGACAATGTTTCTGAGAAGTACAAGTCAGGGTTAGGGTAAAACATTTTTTTCCAAATCTTTGATGATCCCCAGGAGCACAATTAAATCTATCATAACCAAATGGAAAGAACATGGCACAACAGCACACCTGCCAAGAGACGGCCGCCCACCAAAACTCACGGACCGGGCAAGGAGGGCAATAATCAGAGAGGCAGCACAGAGACCTAAGGTAAGCCTGGAGGAGCTGCAGAGTTCCACAGCAGAGACTGAAGTATCTGTACATAGGACGACAATAAGCCGTACGCTCCACAGAGTTGGGCTTTATGGCAGAGTGGCAAGAAGAAAGCCATTACTATCAGTTAAAAACAAAATGGCATGTTGTGAGTTTGCGAAAAGGCATGTGGGAGACTCCCAAAATGTATGGAGAAAGGTGCTCTGGTCTGATGAGACTAAAATTGAACTTTTCGGCCATCAAAGAAAATGCTATGTCTGGCGCAAACCCAACACATCACATCACCTGAAGAACACTAGGGGCTGGGAAACTGGTCAGAGTTGAGGGAAAGATGGATGGTGCTAAAAACAGGGACATTCTTGAGCAAAACATAGAAACATAGAAAGTGTCGGCAGATAAGAACCATTTGGCCCATCTAGTCTGTCCAATATGCTGAATAATATGAATAGCCCCAGGCCCTATCTTATATGAAGGATGGCCTTATGCCTATCCCATGCATGCTTAAACTCTTTCACTGTATTTGCAGCTACCACTTCTGCAGGAAGGCTATTCCATGCATCCACTACTCTCTCAGTAAAGTAATTCTTCCTGATATCACTTTTAAACCTTTGCCCCTCTAATTTAAAGCTATGTCCTCTTGTAGCACTTTTTCTTCTTTTAAATATTCTCTCCTCTTTTACCGTGATGATTCCCTTTATGTATTTAAAAATTTCTATCATATCCCCTCTGTCTCTTCTTACTTCCAAGCTATACATGTTAAGGTCCTTTAACCTTTCCTGGTAAGTTTTGTCCTGCAATCCATGTACTAGTTTAGTAGCTCTTCTCTGAACTCTCTCCAAAGTTTCAATATCCTTCTGCAGATATGGTCTCCAGTACTGCACACAATACTCCAAATGAGGTCTCACTAGTGCTCTGTAGAGCGGCACGAGCACCTCCCTCTTTCTACTGTTAATGCCTCTCCCTATACACCCAAGCATTCTGCTGGCATTACCTGCTGCTCTATGACATTGTCTGCCCACCTTTAGGTCGTCTGATATAATGACCCTAAATCCCTTTCCTCAGATACTGAGGTTAGTACTGTATCACTGATTTTATATTCTGCTATTGGGTTTTACGCCCCAGGTGCATTATCTTGCACTTATCGACATTAAATTTTAGTTGCCAGATTTTTGACCATTCCTCTAGTTTTCCTAAATCCTTTTCCATTTGGTGTATCCCTCCAGGAACATCAACCCTGTTACAAATCTTTGTGTCATCAGCAAAAAGACACACCTTACCATTGAGGCCTTCTGCAATTTCGCTGATAAAGATATTAAACAATATGGGTCCCAGAACAGATCCCTGAGGTACCCCACTGGTAACAATACCATGGTCTGAATATACTCCATTGACTACAACCCTCTGTTTTCTGTCCTTCAGCCACTGCCTAATCCATTCAACAATATGTGAGCTCAAGCTCAAAGACTGCAGTTTATTGATAAGCCTTCTATGTGGGACACTATCAAAAGCCTTACTAAAGTCCAGATAAGCGATGTCTACTGCACCTCCGCCATCTATTATTTTAGTCACCCTATCAAAAAAGTTAATAGGATTAGTTTGACATGATCTCCCTGAAGTAAACCCATGCTGTTTTTTATCAATCAACCCATGGGTTTTTAGATGTTCCACAATCCTCTCCTTGAGTATGGTTTCCATTAATTTCCCCACTATTGATGTCAGGCTTACTGGCCTATAGTTGCCCGATTCCTCTCTACTACCTTTCTTGTGAATTGGCACAACGTTTGCTAATTTCCAATCTTCTGGAACGACACCTGTTACCAGTGATTGGTTAAATAAATCTGTTAATGGTTTTGCTAGTACACCTCTAAGCTCTTTTAATAGCTTTGGGTGTATCCCATCAGGCCCCTGTGATTTATTTGTATTAAGTTTAGACAGCTGACTTAGAACCTCTTCCTCTGTAAAGACACATGCATCAAAGGATTCATTAGTCTTCCTCCCTAACTGAGGTCCTTCTCCTTCATTTTCCTTTGTAAAAACTGAACAGAAGTATTCATTGAGGCAGTCAGCTAGTTCTTTATCCTCTTCCATATACCTTCCTTCTTTTGTTTTTAATTTGGTAATTCCTTGTTTTAATTTCCTTTTTTCATTTATGTATCTGAAGAATATCTTATCACCTTGTGTGTGTGTTTTGAGGCTAGGGGACGGAGGTTCACCTTCCAGCAGGACAATGACCCAAACACACTACTAAGGCCTCTTTCACACTAGCGTTTTAGCTTTCCGTCCTAGAGATCCGTCCTCGGGTCTCTAGGACGGAAAGCTACTGATCAGGATTATCCCCATGCATCCTGAATGGAGAGAAATCCGTTCAGGATGCATCAGGATGTCCTCAGTTCAGTACTGACACGTTTTTTGGCCACAGCAAAATCCGCAGCATGCTGCGGATTTTGCTCCAGCCAAAAATCCTGAAAGCATGCCGGAAGGACGGATCCGGAATTAATGCCCATTGAAAGGCATTAGTCCGGATCCGGCCTTTAGCTAAACATCGTTTCCGCGCATCGCCGGATCCGACGTTTAGCTTTTTGTCAATGGTTACTATGGCAGCCAGGACGCTAAAGTCCTGGTTGCCATAGTAAAGAGTAGGGGGGGAGCGGCATACTTACATTCCGTGTGGCTCCCGGGACACTCCAGGATGACGTCAGGGCGCCCCAGTGCATAGATCACGTGATCGCATGGATCTCGTGATACATGCGCGGGGCGCTCTGACGTCATTCAGGAGCGCCCCGGGAGCCGCATGGAATGTAAGTTTGCCGCTCCCCACTGCTACTATGGCAACCAGGATGCTAGTAGCGTCCTGGCTGCCATAGTAGCACTGAAAGCATTTTGAAGACTGATCAGTCTTCAAATGCTTTCAGTTCACTTGCATTGTGCCGGATCCGGCGTGCACTTCCGGCGACTGAAGTGCACGCCGGATCTTCACAATGCAAGTGTGAAAGAGGCCTAAAGCAACACTTGAGTGGTTTAACCCCTTAGGGACCCTGCCATTTTTCACCTTAAGGACCAGGCCATTTTTGGCAAATCTGACGTGTCACTTTATGTGGTAATAACTTTAAAACGCTTTTACTTATCCAGGCCATTCTGAGAATGTTTTCACGTCACATATTGTACTTCATGACAGTGGTAAAATTGAGTCAAAAAAATTTAATTTTTATTTATAAAAAGATACAAAATTTACCAAAAATGTGAAAAAATTATTTATTACAGTTATTACTTTACATTTCCCATAGTCTACTTCATGTATGGATCCTTTTGTAAATGCCATTTGATTTTTTGGGGACGTTAGAAGGCTTAAAAATTTTGAAGCAAATCTTGAAATTTTTCAGAAAATTTCCAAAACCCACTTGTTAAGAACCAGTTAAGGTCTGAAATCACTTTGTGAGGCTTACATAATATAAACCACCCAAAAATAACCCCATTTTAGAAACTACACCCCTCAAGGTTTTCCAAACTGACTTTCCAAACTTTGTTAAGCCTTTAGGTCTTCCACAAGAATTAATGGAAAATGGAGATGAAATTTCTGAATTTCACTTTTTGGGCAGATTTTCCATTTTAATCATCTTTTTCCAGTAACAAAGCAAGGGTTTACAGCCAAACAAAACTCAATATTTATTGTCCTGATACTGTAGTTTACAGAAACACCCAATATGTGGTCGTAAACTGGTGTACGGCCACACGGCTGGGCGCAGAAGGAAACGAATGCCATATGGTTTTTGGAAGGCAGATTTCACTGGGATCATTTTAAGCTCTCGTGTCACATTTGACGACCCCTGGATGCACCCGTAGAGTAGAAACTCCCAAAAAATGACCTCATTTTGGAAACTACGAGATAAGGTGGCAGTTTTGTTGGTACTATTATAGGGTACACATGATTTTTGGTTGCTCTATATTACACTTTCTGTGAGGCAAGGTAAAAAATAACTGTTTCAGCACCGTTTTTATTTTTTGCTATTTACAATGTTTATCTGACAGGTTAGATCATGTGGTGTTTTTATAGAGCAGGTTGTTACGGACGCGAAACACCAAATATGTTTTTGTTTGGTAGTTTGTTTCAGTTTTACATGAGACTGGATCTTCTCGGAACCTGTAGAAGGCAGGTCCCGGTGCCGGGCATTGGGCAGCCTCTGCGCAGTATTAGGCTGCCTTGCCACACATCGGTTCCCGTCACAGCAGCACGGGGACCCGATGGCAGCTACAGACATTGCGCGTGCCCCAGTTAGCGCTGACCGCGGCACATCAAGGGTTAATTCGCCGACATTGGTGTTTTCACCGATGCCAGCGCATACAGCAGGGGTCCGGCTATGAGTGACTGCTGGACCCCTGCTGCTGATCGGGCAGCTATGCAGCTCCTGCAACCGCCCTATCAGCGCGCCGTACATGTACGGTGCTGAGCCTTAAGGGGTAAAATGAAGTTTTACAAAAAAATCAAATATTTCAAGTAAATAAAAAAAGCGTCCTTTTCCCAAACTAAAGTTTAAAAAAAATAAAAAAAATAGGGAAAAATAAGAAAAGTAGACAAATTAGTTATCGCCGTGTCCATAACAACCTGCTATATGAAAATACCACATGACCTAACCCCTCAGGTGAACACCGTAAAAAAGATAAAATAAAAATGGTGTAAAAAACAGCCATTGTTTTGTCACCTTCATCACAAAAAGTGTAATAGCAAGCGATCAAAAAGTCATATGCACCTCAAAATAGTGCCAAACAGTCATCTCATCCCACAAAAATTATACCCTGCCTAAGACAATCACCCAAAAAATAAAAAATAAACTATTGTTCTCAGACTATGGAGACACTAAAACATGATATTTTTTGTTTCAAAAATGATATTGTGTAAAAATAAAAAAAGTTGGACAATATGTATTGCCACGTCCGTAACGACCTGCTCTCTAAAAATACTACTTGACCTAACACCTCAGATGAACACCGTCAAAAAAATTAAATAAAAAGGTGTCAAAAAGACATTTTTTGTCACCTTGCATCACAAAAAGTGTAATAGCAAGCGATCAAAAAGTCATATGCACCCCAAAATAGTGCCAATTAAACCGTCATCTCATCCTGCAAAAATGATACCCTACCTAAGACAATCGCCCAAAAAATAAAAATAAACTATTGCTCTCAGAAAATGGAGACACTAAAACATGATTTTTTTGTTCCAAAAAGTTGTTATTGTCTAAAACTTAAATTAAAAAAGTTTACATATTAGGTATCGCCACGTCCATAAGAACCTGATGTATAAAAGTATCACATGAACTAACCCCTTAGGTGAACACCGTAAAAAAAAGTGTAAAAAAAAGCCTTTTTTTGTCACTTTACATTACAAAAGTGTAATACCAAGCAATCAAAAGGTCATACGCACCCCAAAATCGTACCAATCAAACAGTCATCTCATCCCGCCAAAAATTTGATCCGATCAAAGACAATCGCCCCCCCAAAAAAAAAAAAACTATATCTCAAAATATGCAGAAACTAAAACATGATTTTTTTTTTGTTTCAATAATGATATCATTGTGTAAAACTTACATAAATAAAAAAAGTATACATATTAAGTATCGCTGCGTTTAAAAGAACCTGCTGCATAAAAATCACATGACCTAACCCCTTTATGTGAACACCGTAAAAAAAAAAATGGTGTCAAAAAAGGCATTTTTTTGTCACCTTACATCACAAAAAATGTAATACCAAGCGATTAAAAAGTCATATGCACCCTAAAATAGTACCAAACAATCAGTCATATCACAAAAAATGAGACCCCAAAAAAATGGCTCTCAGAATATGCAGACACTAAAACATAATTTTTTTCCAAAAATGCTTTATTATGTAAAACTGAAACAAACAGCCAAAAAAAGTATACATATTTGACATTGTCGCGTCCATAAGAACCTGCTCTATAACAATACCACATGATCTAACCTGTCAGATGAACATTGTAAATACCAAAAAATAAAAATGGTGCCAAAACAGCTATTTTTTGTTACCTTGCCTCACAAAAAGTGCAATATGGAGCAACCAAAAATCATATCTACCCTAAAACAGTACCCACAAAACTGCCACCACAGGTTCATTTTTTGGGGAGTTTCTACTCTAGGGGTGCATCAATTTATGCGGGACTGCAGACTAGGATTCGTAGGGGGATTAGACTTATCTTCCATTTCCAGATTGTATAATGAAGTATAGAATCCACAAAATTCCTTTGCAATTGCTGGAGTAGTGGCCAACCTTATACCTTCCCTAGACTTAATTGCCGGAATATAGGATTATGTCTCTGGGATTTCAATAGGCTCGACATTAACTTCGAGCCTTTGTCCCCATGAGCATAATATTTAAAATGGAGCCTCTGGAGGATGTTAGCTGTTTTAACATTTAAGTAGTCCTTCAAAAGTGATTTATGCTGATTCAATGCATCTATAGAGTGTGCTGTTTTATGCAGTTTCTCAAAAGATGATATTTGCAGCAGTAATGAGTTTATTAATTGAGCTCTTTGACGCTTAATTTTAGTTTCTAAGCCGATGCACTCTCCCCGCACCACCGTTTTAAGAGCTTCCCATTAAATTGGGTCCGAGATTTGAGGAGTCTCGTTCAAGCTAAAATATTCTGAGAGGATTTTCCCTATATGTTGCCTATGTGTGTCCTCCTCCAACAGAGTGGTGTTTAACCTCCAAGACCAAGTCTTCCCTGGTATATCCTTAAGATGTAATTTAATGCTTACTGGGGCGTGGTCCGAGACCGTTATTGGGCCTATATGAGCGTTTAAAGCTGCTGGCATAGAACTGTTAGAGAGAAACTGTAATGCTCCTCTTAAGTGGGAGGATGGAACTCAGCTGCGGAGTCACATTCAATCTCACGTGCTCAAGCTACAGTACTCCTTCAACTAAGAGATATCATCAACACTGAAAAGGGACATTGCTACCTAACGGGACTTATTATTTCTGGTCATGGACTGCACTTTCCACCTTATGATTGTATTTTTTTTTTTTTGATGCTGGGTGGGTAGGGGAGGGATAGGGTGGGATGTGTTGGGATATTGATGTACTTGCATTTGAAAAATTTCAAAACTTAATAAAAATAATCTGATTAAAAAAATCTCACGTGCTCTGGCCCAGGAGTATGTGATGGTAAGTGTAACAAACCAACCAAGCTCAGTGCATCATTGTTCCGCCTCCTGGCACCAGCCACCTACCCTAGTTTTGAGGTATGTGAGACTAATAATGTCCAGAGCCCCAGTCGGCGTGGCAGTATCAAAATTAGGCAATTGAGGATGGTACTATAGACGAGTTTGGATAGGAATTGGGGCAAGGTGAGAGATGGCAACAGGTAGAGGTTAGTAAGTTGTGTCACATATAGATACAATCAGGTACCTCCCTTAGTTTGTTAGTCCAGCACAGTGATAAAGGAAGGCAGCAATAACGCAGCAGAAACAGATATAGAGACAGTCCATGCAGCAGATAGATATTCTCAGCTGAGCCACCAGGTGGCAACAGAGTACTCTGACCTACAGGAACAGTTAATATGCAGCAGGCGGGAGTACAATTTGCTTAACCTCCCCAGCGATGGTCACGGAGAGGATACTTGTGGTTAGGAGCGGCAGGAGCGCGTCAACTTGCGGGGCGCAATGGGATCCAAGAAGTGGGTGAGTTCCAGGAACCTTGTGAGTCGGTACAAGTGTGGGATGGCAGAGGAAGTCTGCAATCTTCGTCTGGCGTTCACCTCGGGTTGTTGGAACGCCAGACTTCCGTCTTGCCGACGCTTATGACGTTCCTGAGTGACGAGGACGGCCTGGGGGCGGAGCCACTGCCTGTCCCTGTGGCGCTGTACCGCCGAGTCTGAGAGGGACGTTACAGAAACACGCAGTCCAAACGTTGGTAGGTGTTATGAACTTTAGCATAAAATGTAAAATCCTTAACTTCTGGATGGAACATTCTCCACACATCCGACAGACCCATGTCTGCCAAGGCCATTTTGAGTCTACGTCTTTGCTTCTCCGAATTGTGAGGAGCGGCAGACGTAGAGTCAATTTCTTGGTCTAAGTGGAGATTAAAGTCTCCTCCTATGATGACCGTGCCTTCCATAAAGTCCTTCAAGGAGTCTAGCATTTGGAGGAACCATTTAATATGCCCCCCATTCAGAGTGTATATGGCTGCTAGGGTTATCGGCATATTGAGTATCTTCGCCTTCAAGAATAAATATCTACCATTGGGATCAACTAATTTTGCTAAGATACAAAATGGTAGATCCTTTCCAATGGAAACGCCTCTTGACGCTGTGGAGTGGGTGGCATGGAGCCAACTTGGAAAGAATTTACTAGTCATATTAGGGACATTATTATGTCTAAAGTGCGTCTCTTGTAAGAACACTATATCTGGGTGTTCTCTCTTAAGCAAGTGGTATACCTGACTACGCTTCTGCAGTATATTCATACCATTGGCGTTTAATGAGATTAACGTAATAGAAGCCATATCTTTATCTCAATTTACCTACTCTGGTTTCTACCTGCAAGGGCATGATCCAAACTGCCAGATGCAACCAATTGTTAAACGACAAAACAATTATAAACAGTGTGAAGAAGCACATTAGCTTCATAGGCGTAGTGACACGCAATAGGATTATGTAATCTGATATAAGAGATTGGGGGGGGGACACTGGTGGAAGTGTATAGGATGGTCCAGTTTATCCACTCATTCGATCTCCCATAGCAACACATAAATTAATGCAAAACTACCGGTCAATCAATAAAAAGAACTCAATTGCGTGGTAGGTAAGCAGTAAGCACGTGCCACCTACAACGAGGAAATATATCTCTCGAAAAAATAGAAAAAGACCCAAGTGGCACACACCTCTGCCATCCCCACTGCAATAAACGATAGCAAATATCAATGCAACATATAACCCAAAACAGCAAGCAGTGAGAACGAAGAAGAAAGGTAGTAACTTCTACTGCATATAGCACAGTATAATGTAAAGTAATAACATGAGGTCTAACGTGACTTGTCTTGGCTAGGAACTGCCGCTGAAAAATAATAATCAATAAGCAAAAATCAAACCCGACTTAGGGTTTACAATATCAATCTCCCACGAGCTGCCTCTTCTTCTGCTGCTTGAGCTTGGAGACCACTTGCCATGGCATCGGCGCTGAAAAATTGGGTAGCTTCTCCAGATTTGCAGATGGGAGCCATGATGGAACATCTAGCGGGGAGATATCCAGTGCTTCCCACATCTTTGGGAGGTCATCTGGGTGCCAGATTACCAGTTGACGTCCGTTGGTGGTTGTGCTGAGACAGAAGGGGAATAACCACCTCATGGGGAGCCTCTTGGCTCTCAGTTCCATTGTCAATGGCTTCAAAGTTCTCCGTTTGGCCAGGGTACTCGCGGCCAGGTTCTGGAACAACAATATCTTGTTGCCCTCAAAGAGTATTTCCTCCTTCTCTCTCGCCGCTTTCAATATTGCAGTTGTATCTAGAAAGTTCAATAGGGCGCAGATCGTATCTCTAGGTGACTCACCAGCTGCCGGTTTCTGCCGCAGGGCCCTATGCGCTCTTTCAATGGTGATGCTGTCTGCATGTTCTGTACCTACCAGCATGGCGAATATTTGTCTTACACTCTCAGTCAATGCCTCGGCTGCCACAGACTCAGGTATGCCTCTAAGTCTTATATTCTTTCTCCGTCCCCTGTTTTCTTGATCCTCTAAATGCAGGAGGAAACGATCAACCTGCGTGCTGAGGGATTTTATTTGAAGCCCTTTTCTATGTTACACTAGCACATCTGAAAATCTTCTAATGCTTCCACTCTCTGCCAAACGTGCGTGACTTTCGTCTTAATGGCCTCCAGCTCCTTCAACACAGGGGACAGGGCCTGTGCCAGAGATTGCTGAAGAGAATGCTTTAGGAAGGACCTGGTGACTGGAGCGGGGTCCGTGTCTTCAGGGGGTTCTGATGGGGCACAGGAGCTAGCTTCGTCAGACTCGTTTTCAAAAGCCGCTGCACCCTCATCCGCCACCACCATCTTCCCCTTTCCCGCTAGTGAAGCGTGCTTCTTGTACAGGTACCTGCTCATGTCTCCTTGAGACTTTTGTGTTCTTGCAGCGTGCTCACCATCTCCTCCTCTTTCCTTGCTTAATTTGCCCATGTTTGGACCGGTAGGGCCACTGAAAAAGCTGAGAGATCGGGCGATATGGTGAGGAGCTCTCTGCTCACACGTCTGCCACCATGCTCAGTTGGCTCTACCCCCGGGTCATTTATGGGTGGTTTCTATTATGTAAGCCTCACAAAGTGACTTCAGACCTGGGTTTTTGAAATTTTCTGAAAAATTTCAAGATTTGCTTCTAAACTTCTAAGCCTTCTAACGTCCCCAAAAAATAAAATTGCATTCACAAAATGATCCAACCATGAAGTAGAATGTAAAGTAATAACTATTTTTGGAGTTATTACTATTATAAAAGTAGAGAAATTGAAATTTGGATTATTTTTTTTTATAAATAAAAATGAAATTTTTTGACAATCTCAGAATGGCCTGGATAAGTAAAAGCATTTTAACAGTTATTACCACATAAAGTGACACATGTCAGATTTGCTAAAAATGGCCTGGGCAGAAAGGTGAAAAATGGCCCGGTCCTAAAAGGGTTAACCCCTTTGGGACACATGACGTACCGGTACGGCATGTTTCCCGAGTCCTTAAGGACACATGACGTACCGGTACGTCATGTTTCTTAACGGCGATTGCGGCGGTGAAGGGGTTAATACAAACGGGATGCCCGCTGAAATCATTCAGCGGGCATCCCGACACAACGCCGAGGGGGGTCATGTGACCCCCCAGTATCGGCGATCGCAGAAAACCGCAGGTCAATTCAGACCTGCGGTTTTCTGCGTTTCCGTCCATTCGGGTCTCCGGTGACCCGATGAACCGGAAAAGAATGGTGATCGGTGGTGTAATATCACACCACCAATCACCATTCTTGAATTGTGTGCGTTGGTGGCGGTAGTGGCTGCTGATTGGTCCGGGGAGAGAGGCGGGTGATTCAAACACCCAGCGCTCCTCTCTCCCCTCCTCTTTCTCCCGCTGCTGCCGACGTGCCCGCACCTGCCCGCACCGCTCCAGCTCTGCTTCTTCTCCATCCTTGCTCTCCCCCTGCTCCATCCAGAACCCTCCTGCACCCTCCAGGTAGGTTAGGGTCAGTGAGGGAAAGGTCTATTTAGGCAGGGCTAGGATGGGATAGTGTAAGTTTTAGGGAAAGAAAAAAAAACTTTTTTTTTTTCAGTGCCTCTGGTGGTTGGGGTGAGGGAATGTCCCCCCACTCTGGGTGTTAGCGGGAAACTCGTGTGGGACCTTATGTACCCACTACTGGATAAGGGTTACCACCTGTACGTGGATAACTTTTATACCAGTATACCCTTGTACCAGGCCCTCTACGCCAGATCCACGTTCGCTTGTGGGACCGTGCGTAAAAATCAGCGCGGCCTCCCTGCCCACCCCCTCCAGGTACCTATCCCCAGGGGTGAGACCCGTGCCCTTACTTGTGGAAACCTGCTGTTGGTCAGGTATAAGGACAAGAGGGATGTCCTTATGCTGACCACAATCCACGGTAATGGCACCACCCCAGTCTATGTGCGAGGATCCTCGGCAACGGTCCTCAAACCCGATTGTATCGTCGACTACAATCGGTATATGGGTGGAGTTGATCTGTCTGATCAAGTTCTCCAACCATATAATGCCATGCGGAAAACCCGGGCATGGTACAAAAAGGTTGCGGTCAACATGGTGCAGGTTGCCATGTACAACGCTTTTGTACTATGCCGAAGCGCTGGCAGCACAGGGACTTTCCTCCAGTTCTATGAGGCAGTCCTCAAGGACCTGATCTTTTCAGACCGGGAAAGAGCAGGTCGGAGTACCTCGGGAATTGGAGGCGCCCGGGTCGATCCCTGGCCAACATTTTCCAGGTGTGGTCCCCCATACTGGAAAAAAGGGACGAACCCAAAAAGATGCAGAGTGTGTCACAAGAGGGGGATTCGGAAGGACACCACCACTCAATGTGACACTTGCCCCGATCATCCGGGCCTCTGCGTCATCAATTGCTTCAGGGAGTATCACACTTCCATGGAGTACTAAATTTTTATAAGTCCCGACAGTCCCCTAGAAAACATAAAAAGTATGGCTCTAAGACTTTGGAGGCACAAAAACATTTTTTTCCCCCAAAAATATTAGTTTTAGTGCAGGCATCCTCAAAATGCGGCCTTCCAGATGTTGTAAAACTACAACTCCCAGCATGCCCAGCTACAGGTATCAGCAGGGCATAGTGGGAATTGTAGTTTTACAACATCTGGAGGGCCGCTTTTTGAGGATGCCTGTTTTAGTGTCACCTAAGTCTGAGAGCCATACATATTGGGCATCGCCGCGTCCGTAAAAATCTGCTCTATAAAAATAAAATTTGACCTAACCTCTTTGAAAAACTTCTTAAAAAAAAAAAAAAAACTATGTCCAAAAACACTACAAAAATTGTAATAGCGAGCGATCAAAAAGTTGTATGCACCCCCAAATAGTGCCAATAAAACCGCCAATTCATCCTGCAAAAAATGAGCCCCTACATTATATATCCCCCCCCCCCCCAAAAAAAAATGCAGCTACCAGGCTATTTAGATAGTAAAATTATCTTTTTTTTTTCCCTAAAATGATAATCTAGTGTCAAATCTGAATAAATCAAAAAATGTAGACATATTAGGTATCGGCGCGTCCGTCATAATCTGCCCTATAAAAATAACATTAGAACCAACCCCTCGGATGAACGGCGTTAAAAAAAAAAAAAAAAACAGTGTTAAAAAAATCCATTTATGTCTCCTAACACTACAAAAAGTGTAATAGCGAGCGATCAAAAAGTTGTATGCACCCCCAAATAGTGCCAATAAAACCGCCATCTCATCCTGCAAAAAATGAGCCCCTACATTATATATTTCCCCCCCCCCCAAAAAAAAATGCAGCTACCAGGCTATTTAGATAGTAAAATTATCTTTTTTTTTCCTAAAATGATAATCTAGTGTCAAATCTGAATAAATCAAAAAATGTAGACATATTAGGTATCGGCGCGTCCGTAATAATCTGCCCTATAAAAATAACATTAGAACCAACCCCTCGGATGAACGAGCGTTAAAAATAAAAAATAAAAACAGTGTTAAAAAATCCATTTATGTCTCCTAACACTACAAAAAGTGTAATAGCGAGCGATCAAAAAGTTGTATGCACCCCCAAATAGTGCCAATAAAACCGCCATCTCATCCTGCAAAAAATGAGCCCCTACGTTATATATTCCCCCAAAAAAATGCAGCTACCAGGCTATTTAGATAGTAAAATTATCTTTTTTTTTCCTAAAATGATAATCTAGTGTCAAATCTGAATAAATCAAAAAATGTAGACATATTAGGTATCGGCGCGTCCGTAATAATCTGCCCTATAAAAATAACATTAGAACCAACCCCTCGGATGAACGGCGTTAAAAATAAAAAATAAAAACAGTGTTAAAAAAAGCCATTTATGTCTCCTAACACTACAAAAAGTGTAATAGCGAGCGATCAAAAAATCGTATGCACCCCCAAATAGTGCCAATAAAACCGCCAACTCATCCTGCAAAAAATGAGCCCCTACATTATATAGTAACCACCCCCAAAAAAATGCAGCAGCCAGGCTATGGAGATAGTAAAATTATCTATTTTTTGTTCCTAAAATGATAATCTAGTGTCAAATCTGAATAATTCAAAGAAAGTAGACATATTAGGTATTGGCGCGTCCGTAATAATCTCCCCTATAAAAATAACATTAGACCCAACCCCTTACAGGAGCGGTGTTAAAAAAAAAAAAAAAACTGTGCAAAAAAACAATTTTTGGCCAAAATTTCCGTTTTAATCCATATTTTCCAGTAATAAAGCAAGGGTTAACATTAAAAAATATATATTATTTATTGCCCCAATTCTGTACTTTGCAGAAACACCCCATATGTGGTCGTAAATGGCTATATAGCCACAAGGCAGGGCACAGAATGAAGGGAACGCCATATGATTTCTGGAAGGCAGATTTTGATGGACTGGTTTATTTACACCATGGCCCATTAGAGGCCCCTCTGATGTAGCCTAGACTAGAAACTCCAAAAAAGTGACCCCATCTAAAAACTACACCCCTCAAGGTATTCAAAAATTACTTTACAAACTTTGTTAACCCTTTAGGCGTTCCACAAAAATTAATGGCAAATGTATTAACAATTTTAGAATTTCAATTTTTGTTATATTGCCTCAAAAAAGTATAATATAGAGCAACCAAAAAAAATTTACCCTAAAATAGTCCCAAAACAACAACCACCATATCCTGTAGTTTCCTGGATGGGGTCACTTTTATGGAGTTTCTACTCTAGGGGTGCAGCAGGGGGCTTGAAAGGGTACATGGTGTAAATAAACCAGTCCCGCAAAATCTGCCTTCCAAAAACCATATGGCGTTCCCCTCCTTCAATGTCCTCCCGTTTGGCCAAACAGTAGTTTAGGACCACACATGGGGTGTTTCTGTAAACTAGAGAATCAGGGCAACCCATATTGAGTTTTGTTTGGCAGGTAACCCTCACTTTATGACTGGAAAAAATGGATTATAATGGAAATTTTTCCAAAAATTCCAAATTTCAAAACAGTTTCTCCATCTTCCACAAACTGTTGTGGAACACCTAAAGGGTTAACAACGTTTGTAAACCCAGCTTTGAATACCTTGAGGGGTGTACTTTCTTAGATGGAGTCACTTTTTGGAATTTGTATGCTAGAGTGCATCAGGGGGCTTGCAATAGGACATGGTGTAAAAAACCAGTCCCGCAAAATCTGCCATTCAAAACCCATATGGCGTTCCCCTCCTTCAATGTCCTCCCGTTTGGCCAAACAGTAGTTTAGGACCACACATGGGGTGTTTCTGTAAACTAGAGAATCAGGGCAACCCATATTGAGTTTTGTTTGGCAGGTAACCCTCACTTTATGACTGGAAAAATGGATTATAATGGAAATTTTTCCAAAAATTCCAAATTTCAAAATTGTTTCTCCATCTTCCACAAACTGTTGTGGAACACCTAAAGGGTTAACAACGTTTGTAAACCCAGCTTTGAATACCTTGAGGGGTGTAGTTTCTAAAATGGGGTCATTTTTGGGTGGTTTCTATTATGTGAGCCTCACAAAGTGACTCCAGACCTGGACTGGTCCATAAAAAGTGGAATTCGGGAAATTTCGGAAAAATTTCAAAATTTGCTTCTAAACTTCTAAGCTATGTAACATCTCAAAAAATAAAATGACATTCCCCAAATGCTCCAAAAATAAAGGAGACATATGGGAAATGTAAAATCATCCCTTTTTGGGGGGGGTATTACTGTGTATTCTAGAAGTAGAGAAACTGAAACTTTAAAATTTGCTAAATTTTCCAAATTTTTTGTAAAAATTGTATTTTTTTATGCAAAAAAATTGACTTTTTTGACCCAATTTTAGTAGTGTCGTGAAATACAATATGTGATGAAAAAACAATCTCAGAACGGCCAGGGTAAGTAAAAGCGTTTTAAAGTTATCCACACTTAAAGTGACAGTGGTCAGATTTTGAAAAAATGGCCTGGTCCTTAAGGTGAAATAGGGCCGTGTCCTTAAGGGGTTAAATTATACAAATCCGCAAACATGTTAATTCCAGGTTGTGAGGTATCAAAACACGAAAAAAGTTAAGGGGGGTGTGTGGCTGGCCAGGCTAATATGGCCTATATGTTTATACAGCTAGACCTGCTAATAACCTTAATGCAGTTCATACAGGCCTAACTAACTGGGACAAAGTCCTCAAAAATAAAAATACAACCACAAAATGGGAGATTTCTAAAAGCATTGTAACATCTAATTGTGAGAGGTACATACCTTATAGGAATAAAAGGCTAAGAAACAATAAGAAACCAATGTGGATAAATAGAACCGTAAAGATAGCAATAAATGACAAAAAGAAAGCATATAAATCACTAAAACAGGAGGGGAGCCAGGAAGCACTTATAAACTATAAGGAAAAAAATAGAATGTGTAAAAAACTAATAAAAATTGCCAAACTAGAGACTGAGAGATTAATTGCCAAGGAGAGTAAAACTAACCCTAAAATGTTCTTTAATTATATAAATAGTAAAAAATATAAATCTGAAGGAGTTGGCCCTCTACATAGCAACGAAAGGGGTGTTGCAGAGAGCGACGAGGATAAAGCAAAACTATTAAATATTTTTTTCTCCACTATATTCACTGAGGAAAATAAAATCTCAGATAAAATGCAGAATGTACAAGTAAATTCCCCTATTAAAAGTGCCCTGTCTGACCCAGGAAGAAGTACAACATCGACTTAAAAAGATTAAAATAAACAAATTGCCAGGACCGGATGGCATACACCCCCGTATCCTAAGGGAATTAAGTTATGTCATAGCCAGACCTTTATTTCTGATATTTACGGACTCTATAATGACAGGTAATATTCCACAGGATTGGCGCATAGCAAATGTGGTGCCAATATTCAAAAAGGGTCCAAAAACAGAGCCTGGAAATTATAGGCCGGTAAGATTAACATCTGTTGTGGGGAAACTGTTTGAAGGGTTTCTAAGAGATGCTATTTTGGAGTATCTCAATGAAAATAAGCAAATAACGCCATATCAGCAATGCTTCATGAGGGATCGATCATGCCAAACTAATTTAATCAGTTTCTATGAGGAGGTAAGTTCTAGACTTGACAGCGGCGATTCAGGGGATGTCATACATCTGGACTTCTCCAAAGCATTTGACACTGTACCACATAAAAGGTTAGTATATAAAATGAGGATGCTCGGACTGGGAGAAAATGTCTGTATGTGGGTAAGTAACTGGCTGAGTGACAGAAAACAGAGGGTGGTTATTAACGGTAGATACTCAGATTGGGTCACTGTCACTAGTGGGGTACCTCAGGGGTCAGTATTGGGCCCTATTCTCCTTAATATATTTATTAATGATCTTGTAGAAGGCTTGCACAGTAAAATATCTATTTTGCAGATGACACTAAACTGTGTAAAGTAATTAACACTGAAGAGGACAGTTTTCTGCTACAGAGGGATCTGGATAGATTGGAGGTTTGGGCAGAATGAGGTTCAGATGAGGTTTAACACTGACAAATGTAAAGTTATGCACATGGGAAGGAATAATGCAAGTCACCCGTACATATTAAATGGTAAAACACTCGGTAACACTGACATGGAAAAGGATCTAGGAATTTAAATAAACAGCAAATCAAGCTGCAAAAATCCAGTGTCAGGCAGCTACTGCCAAGGCCAATAAGATAATGGGTTGCATCAAAAGGGGCATAGATGCCCGTGATGAGAACATAGTCCTACCACTTTACAAATCGCTAGTCAGACCACACATGGAGTACTGCGTACAGTTCTGGGCTCCTGTGAACAAGGCAGACATAGCAGAGCTGGAGAGGGTTCAGAGAAGGGCAACTAAAGTAATAACTGGAATAGGGCAACTACAGTACCTTGAAAGGTTATCAAAATTAGGGTTATTCACTGTAGAAGAAAGACGACTGAGGGTAGATCTAATACTATGTATAAATATATCAGGGGTCAGTACAGAGATCTCTCCTATCATCTATTTATCCCCAGGACTGTGACTGTGACAAGGGGACATCCTCTGCGTCTGGAGGAAAGAAGGTTTGTTCACGGTAAGAGCAGTGAGACTATGGAACTCTCTGCCTGAGGAGGTGGTGATGGTGAGTACAATAAAGGAATTCAAGAGGGGACTGGATGTATTTCTGGAGTGTAATAATATTACAGGCTATAGCTACTAGAGAGGGGTTGTTGATCCAGGGAGTTATTCTGATTGCCTGATTGGAGTCGGGAAGGAATTTTTTCCCCTTAAGTGGGGAAAATTGGCTTCTGCCTCACAGGGCTTTTTTGCCTTCCTCTGGATCAACTTGTAGGAAACAGGCCGAACTGGATGGACAAATGTCTTTTTTTTTGGTCTTATATACTATATGTTTACATGTTAAAGACAAAAGCAGAGTTATTTACTGTGACTTCCTGTTTTTGGATGTCATGTAACAGTTATATACTGTGTTCACAGAAAAGATAATATGCCTTTGGGATTCATTATATGAATGTAAGGTAGGCTCAATGATACAGCAGAATTAGCAGAAAGCATAGAGTTAAACTGTTGCTGCTGCCGAGGAGTCTTAACCAATCACAGCCAGCCTCACACTGAGCAGGAGTCTTGGCCAATCACAGCCAGCCTCACACTTAGCCGGTCTGGGAAATTCCCTAGCAGAAGCTGCTAGAATTCGTTACAGCAGGGGAGAGAAGCTGAACAGACATTAACTCCACTTAGGGTTCAGTTTTATGGAAGCAAAGAGGCCAAAATAGGTATTTAATACAGTTATAGATGTTCCTATTGTTAATAGCGTGATTAGAGCTGTACACTGAACTGGTTATATGTGTTTACTTGCAGTTCCACTAAATTAACAGCATGCAATAAGTAAATGAATAGACCAAATAGCAATCTCCAAATTGCGACCAAATTGCATAAAAGCATTCAGTCCGCGAACTGCTCATACTAGATCATATAGAGCCAGTAAAACTATTGTTTAAACCTCAAATATACCTCTCAAAGAGATCATAAAGTGCTTAAATAACTTAAAGCGAGAGTACAGATACTAAAGAGAGAAATATATCCACCAATTTTTGTTGAATAACAAGATTGAACAGTTGAACTGCCATTTTGTGATACTTTATTCCAAACTTGTTTTGTACATGGACTGTGTGCTGCAGAGGCAGCAGCGTTATATATGAAAAGTTGAAGTTAAAAAAGTTGAAGTTAATAAAGAAGTTATTTCAAGCATTTGGTGTGCTCGTTAAACCTGCAGCTTCTATAGAACGGCGCTAGTGGAATCACAGAATAATAGACAGTCTGGTTAGACTACAAAAGTCAGAGATACCAAAATTCTTCTAATGCCACAGCGCATAAGGCACTTCATTGTGCTGCGCCTGCCAGAGTGGAACTATTACCCTCAGAGGGCGAAGCGATAGCGCTCCTCAACTTGCACAGTAAAGAGCACATTAGAGCAGCGGGGCGTGAGCACATACCACCACGCAGCAACTGTTCCCTGAGTGAGCAAGCAAAGACACCTCAGCGGAGCTGCCATAGAGGCCATAGAACATGTGTATTGGTCAAACTGCAGCCGACCCTTAAAGTGGCAGAACAGCAAAGGCAAGATAGTCAGAGAAAGAGTGCCAACCCTCCTGCGATCACTAGAGAGAAAGAAATAGACGCATGGTGGGAGGCCATAGTCCAGAGTTATAGTGCCCGCACCACTACCCACAAAGAGGCCACATACTGCAGCCAGCTAGTTTCCTGCCACTAGGCCCACAGCCTGCACAGCGTATCCAAGCCAGCGCATTGCAAGTCAGCACAGAACATCGCAAACAGCGGATCCAAGCCAGCGCATCGCGATCATCGCAAGTCATCACAGAGCATCGCAAGTCAGCATAGAGCATCGTATGTCAGTGCAAGCATCGCATCACATCAATAAAATACAAGTCTTCTTTAAGACTGACATTTGTTCCAGCAACCTACAGATCACAGTATCCTGCTCTTCAGAATAAGGTCAGCGCTTTCCTTTTTATTACTTATCATTGCATATAGGCTTTGGCATAAAGAGACATTTTCATGTTCAGGAATAAAAGACTTTAAAGTAAAACAAAGGACAGTTGTAGTACACAGACTCTAAAGTATTTAACCAATTCGCATCCATTTGCCCCATTCCTGACCAAGCCTAATTTTGCAAATCTGACATGTGTCACTTTATGTGGTAATAACTTTGGAACGCTTTTACTTATCCAAGCCATTCTGAGACTATTTTCTCGTCACACAAGGTACTACATGACAGTGGTAAATTTAAGTCAAAATATTTTATTTTTATTTATAATACCAAATTTGTCCAAAAATACCAAAAATGTCATTTTATTTTTTGGCTTACAAGTTTAGAAGCAAATCAGAAAATTTCCAAAACCCACTTTTTAAGGACAAGTTCAGGTCTGAAGTCACTTTGTGTGGCTTACATAATAGAAACCACCCAAAAATGACCCCATTTTAGAAATGACATCCTTTAAGGTTTTTAAAACTGATTTTACAAACATTGTTAACCCTTTAGGTGTTCCACAAGAATTAATGGAAAATGGAGATGAAATTTCATAATTTCCCTTTTTGGCAGATTTTCCATTTTAATCATTTTTTTTGCTAACAAGCAAGGGTTAACAGCCAAACAAAACTCCATATACATTGCCCTGATTCTGTAGTTTACAGAAACACCCCATATGTGGCCGTAAACTGCTGTACAGGCACACAGCAGGGCGCAGAAGGAAAGGAGCTCCATGTGGTTTTTGGAAGGCAGATTTTGCAGGACTGGTTTTTTGACTCCAAGTCACATTTGAAGACCCCCTGATGCACCCCTAGAGTAGAAACTCCAAAAAAAGTGAACCATTTTGGAAACTACAGGATAAGGTGGCAGTTTGGTTGGTACTATTTTAGGGTACATATGATTTTTGGTTACTCTATATTACACTTTTTGTGAGGCAAGGTAACAAAAAATAGCTGTTTCAGAACCGTTTTTATTTTTTATTTACAATGTTCATCTGAATGGTTAGATTATGTGCTAGTTTAATAGAGCAGGTTGTTACGGACGCAACAATACCAAATATAAATAAAGCATTTTTGAAAAAGCATTTTTTTTAGTGTCTCCACATTTATTTATTTTTTTTTGGACGACTGTCTTATGTAACATAGTAACATAGTATATAAGGCCGAAAAAAAGACTTTGGTCCATCCAGTTCGACCTGTTTCCTGCAAGTTGATCCAGAGGAAGGCAAAAAACCCCTGTGAGGTAGAGCCAATTTTCCCCACTTAAGGGGAAAAAATTCCTTCCCGACTCCAATCAGGCAGTCAGAATAACTCCCTGGATCAACGACCCATCTTTAGTAGCTATAGCCTGAAATATTATTACGCTCCAGAAATACATCCAGGCCCCTCTTGAATTCCTCTATTGTACTCACCATCACCACCTCCTCAGGCAGAGAGTTCCATAGTCTCACTGCTCTTACCATGAAGAACCCTTTTCTATGTTTGTGTACAAACCTTCTTTCCTCCAGACGCAGAGGATGTCCCCTCGTCACAGTCACAGTCCTGGGGATAAATAGATGATGGGAGAGATCTTTGTACTGACCCCTGATATATTTATACATAGTTATTAGATCTCCCCTCAGTCGTCTTTTTTCTAGAGTGAATAACCCTAATTTTGATACCCTTTCAGGGTACTGTAGATTCCTCATTCCAGTTATTACTTTAGTTGCCCTCCTCTGAATCCTCTCTAGCTCTGCTATGTCTGCCTTGTTCACAGGAGCCCAGAACTGTACACAGTACTCCATGTGTGGTCTGACTAGTGATTTATAAAGTGGTAAGACTATATTTTCATCACGGGCATCTATGCCCCTTTTGATGCAACCCATTATCTTATTGGCCTTAGCAGCAGCTGCCTGACACTGGTTTTTACAGCTTAGTTTGTTATTTATTAAAATTCCTAGATCCTTTTCCATGTCAGTGTTACTGAGTGTTTTACCATTTAGTATGTACGGGTGACTTGCATTATTTCTTCCCATGTGCATAACTTTACATTTGTCAGTGTTAAACCTCATCTGCCATTTCTCTGCCCAAGCCCCCAATCTATCCAGATCCCTCTGTAGCAGAAAACTGTCCTCTTTAGTGTTAATTAGTTTACACAGTTTAGTGTCATCTGCAAAAATTGATATATTACTGTGCAAGCCTTCTACAAGATCATTAATAAATATATTGAAGAGAATAGGGCCCAATACTGAACCCTGAGGTACCCCACTAGTGACCATGACCCAATCTGAGTGTGTACCGTTAATAACCACCCTCTGTTTTCTATTACTGAGCCAGTTACTTACCCACATACAGATATTTTCTCCTAGTCCAAGTGTTCTCATTTTATATACTAACCTTTTATGTGGTACAGTGTCAAATGCTTTGGAGAAGTCCAGATATACGACATCCATTGATTCGCCGCTGTCAAGTCTAGAACTTACCTCCTCATAGAAACTGATTAAATTAGTTTGACATGACCGATCCCTCATGAAGCCATGCTGATATGGTGTAATTTGCTTATTTTCATTGAGATACTCCAAGATAGCAAGTTACCCACAACAGATGTTAAACTTACCGGCCTATAATTTCCAGGCTCTGTTTTTGGACCCTTTTTGAATATTGGCACCACATTTGCTATACGACAGTCTGGTGGAACATTCCCTGTCAGTATGGAGTCCGTGAATATCAAAAATAAGGGTCTGGCTAGGACATCACTTAATTCCCTTAGGATACGGGGGTGTATGCCATCCAGTCCTGGCGATTTGTCTATTTTAATCTTTTTAAGTCGCTGCTGTACTTCTTCCTGGGTCAGACAGGGCACTTTTAAAGGGGAATTTACTTTTACATTTTGCATTTCATCTGACAGTTTATTTTCCTCAGTGAAAACAGTGGTGAAGAAAATATTTAATAGCTTGGCTTTATCCTCGTCGCTTTCTGCAACTCCCCCCTCATTGCTATGTAGAGGGCCGACTCCTTCAGGTTTATATTTTTTACCATTTATATAATTGAAAAACATTTTAGGGTTAGTTTTGCTCTCTTTGGCAATTAATCTCTCGGTCTCAAGTTTGGCAGTTTTTATTAGTTTTTACATATTCTATTTTTTTCCTTATAGTTTATCAGTGCTTCCTGGCTCCCTCCTGTTTTAGTGATTTATATGCTTTCTTTTTGTCATTTATTGCTTTTTTTACGGTTCTATTTATCCACATTGGTTTCTTCTTATTTCTTAGTCTTTTATTTCTATAAGGTATGCATCGATCACAATTAGATGTTACAATGCTTTTAAAAATCTCCCATTTTGTGGTTGTATTTTTATTTTTGAGGACTATGTCCCAGTTAATTGGGCCTATGGCCTCTCTTAGTTGGCTAAATTTAGCTTTTTTGAAGTCCGGTATTCTTGTTCCTCCCTGTAGATACTCTCGTTTGAAGGATAATTGGAAGGTTATTACTTTATGGTCACTATTTCCCAGGTGTCCCCTGACCTGCACGTCTGTTGTTCTATCAGGTCTATTGGTTAATACTAAGTCCAGTATGGCCGTCCCTCTAGTTGGGTCCTGAACCATTTGGGAAAGGTAATTGTCTTTGGCTATTGCCAAGAACCCGTTTCCTTTATGGGATGTACAGCTCTCAGTTTCCCAGTCTATATCTGGGTAGTTGAAGTCCCCCATAATAACCACCTGATTATGGTTTGCCGCCTTGCCGCCTTGTAGGGGCTAATTTTTTTCGGTATCAGGTGACGGTTTGATTGGTACTATTTTAGGGTGCTTATGACTTTTTGATGTTCATGTGATATTTTTATACAACAGGTTCTTACGGACACGGCAATTCCTAATATGTATACTTTTTTTAATTTAAGTTTTACACAATAATATTTTTGAAACAAAAAAAAGTAATTTTAGTGCCTTCATAGTCTGAGAGCCATAGTTTTTTTATTTTCTGGAGATTGTCTTAGGTAGGGTATTTTTGTGGGATGAGATGACGGATTGGTACTATTTTGGGGTGCATATGACTTTTTTTATCGCTTCCGATTACACTTTTTGTGATGTAAGGTGACAAAAAAAATAATAATTGGACACCGTTTTTATTTTACTTTTTTTTTACGGTATTCACCTGAGAGGTTAGGTCATGTGATATTTTTATAGAGCAGGTTCTTACAGATGTGGCGATACCTAATATGTATTCTTTTTTATTTACTCAAGTTTTACACAATAAGAGCATTTTTTAAACCAAAAAAGTTATATTTTGGTGTCTCCATATTCTGAGAGCCATAGTTTTTTATATTTTTTGGGCGATTGTCTTAGGTAGGGGCTCATTTTTTGCGGTAAGAGGTGACTGTTAGATTGTTAATATTTTGGAGGGCATACGCCTTTTTGATCGCTTGGTGTTGCACTTTTAGTGATGTAAGGTGACAAAAAAAGTGTTATTTTTAGCAGTTTTTATTGTATTTTATTTATGGTGTTCACCTGAGGGGTTAGGTCATGTGATATTTTAATAGAGCCGTTTGTTATGGATGTGGTCATACCTAATATGTATACTTTCTTTTATTTATTTAAGTTGTACATAATAATATCATTTTTGAAACCAAAAAAATCATGTTTTAGTGTCTCCATAGTCTGAGAGTCTTAGTTTATTTATTTTTGGGGCGATTGTCTTAGGTAGGGTATCATTTTTTGCAGGATGAGATGACGGTTTGATTGGTACTATTTTGGGGTGCATATGACTTTTTGATCGCTTGCTATTACACTTTTTTTGTGATGTAAGGTGACACAAATTGTGTTTTTTGACACCGTTTTCATTTTTTATTGTGTTTATCGGACCATGGTGGATTATGTTATATATTTAAATGGCTTTTTTGTGGCATGGTTTACATTTTCTTTTACGCCGTTCACCTGAGGGGTTGGGTCATGTGATATTTTTATAGAGCTGGTTGTTAAGATGCAGCGATACCTAATATGTCTACTTTTCATTTATTTATTTCACTTTAACACAATAATAGCATTTTTGAAACAAAAAATGATATTTTAATGTCTCCATGTTGTGAGAGCTATAGTTTGTTTTTTTTTGAGATTTTCTTTTGTAGGGGCTTATTTTTTGCAGAATGAGGTGACTGTTTTAATTGTATCATTTTGTGGGACATAAGCCTTTTTGATCACTTTTTGTGATGTAAGGTGACGAAAATGGCGTTCATTTCTTATAGTGTTTATCGGACAGGGTGGATCATGTGATATATTTATAGAGCCGGCCATCACAGACGCGGAAATACCAAATATGTCTATTTTATTAATTTTTTTCCTATTTTTAATATTTTTTTTTTCTACTTAATTGGGGAAATTTTGTTTTATATGTGAAACCTTTTTTTTTATTAAACACTTTATTTTTATTTTTTTTACACTGTGTCCCCCATAAGATTATAGAAGACCTCTGTGGGACATTCGACTTCATTTTTTTTCACTATTAATTTCTTCTGTAACTGGGGATGACATAGTATCACTCCCCCGGCAGTCACATGACTACAAGGCTTGGTGAGCGCTGCGTATACTGAGATCTAGAAGGCAGGGACACCTGGGAGCTGTCGCTACCTTCTCTTGGGGCTGCCCCTCACTGACAGCAGGCAACCCGCTCGGCAGCTGCACGATTAGCGTGCAGCTGCGTTCTCTGAATGGACGTTCCAGAACGTCCATCCAGAGTTAAACATCCACCCATAGGACATTTATATCCTATGGGCGGATCCAAGGTTGTTAAAGTGAAAGTCATTTATTGCCTGCATTTATTACTATTGCATTTAAAGTGAGAGTCATTTATTTCTGCATTTGTCAGTATTGCATTTAAAGTGAAAGGCATCTTATTATTTGTATTGATTGTTATAGCATTTAAAGTAAAATGTCTGAGCCTAGTATTACCATGCCACTGTTAGAGGATACAAAGATAGATAGGGTAGAAGGTGAAGAGCAAGAAAACCTGTCTGAGTTAGAAGAGTCTAATGCAGCACTAGTCTTGCCGCAAACAAATATAGCACAAGCAAATGAACTAAGACGTTCATCACGTGCCAGAAAACTGACCTGAAAGATGCTGGAAAATTTGGAGCAAGAAGCAGCATTAAAAGAAAAAATGTTTGCCCGAATGTATAAGAAGTCGAAATTATACTTTAAAGACATTCATAGAAAGCTAAAGCAAGAGAGTATAAAAAGGAACTTGAGTGACATGGTAGAGACGGTAGAAGAATCTGAATCAGAGCTTAATGCAGCATATGTTAACCTGCGGTCATTTTCAACACCTTTCCAGGACATTGTAAGGAACATGGACACGTACTGCAGTCACTAAAGATTTAGTAAAGCTTATGAGAGAACTATCACCGGCGACAAGACACTGGCAACAAAGGAAGGAAAGCCGTTGTCTGCCAGCTCTATCATCCCTTCCAGCTGACACCCCGCTCCTCCCACATCGCTCCAACATCGGGGTGCACAGAAAATCACCCCTATTACCAGCCCAGCAGCAGAACCTCCCTGGCACCCAGGCACCACCCTCTAAGATTTAATAGACAGCTGACGCAGCCAATTACCACCTCCATAGAGACAAGACGCTGCCTCAAACACTTATACAGGCGTGGCTACGGGGTTTCAATGACATAGACCTGGACCAATCGCTGGAGAGGTGTGTAGGGAGTGCAGATGAGCCAATCAGAGGACAGGAGAGGCGGGATGAAATTTAAGGGATGATGTCATCCTGAGCGTGGTGAAGTTGCTTAAAGGGAAGGTGTGTCAGTGGGTGGGGGGTGATGCCAGGCAGACAGGGGAATTATTCAGAGAAAAATGAATGATATCCTATTTTCATGTCATCTTAGCCTCCAGAGGGAGCTATTTTATTGATAAAGCTCTATACACAGACATCAATGAAACAGCTCCCTCTGGAGGCTAAGATGACATGAAAATAGGATATCATTGTCTCTGGTGTGGGCAGCGGTGATTGGGCGGCACGCTAGTGTGGGAAGTGCGGGCGGTGTGTGGAGCACCATGTGCTGACTTGTCGGCACGCAGCGCATGTGCAGTTTAATTTTGGGCACACGGACACGGAGCACGCACACAGGAATTTTATTATTATAGATTGTGTTTCAGGGAATCAATGGTACAAGCTATCTCTTATAATAAAAGCCCTGTGTGCATGCTCAGGGCTGTGCTGATAATTTAACTGCGCATGCGCGGCGAGCCGACCAATCATCACATGGTGCTCCAAAGGGAGCTCACACAGCCCACACCTGCGCGGCGCCCAATCACCGCCGCTGCTTGCAGGTTATGGTGTGCTCTCCATGACGGAGCTCTGCCATTACTGTTCGTGCATCACAGAGCCGCACAGTCCCACCACTCTCAGCCACAGACAGCAGTCGCTGCCAGCAGTCTCAGCCACCAGTCAGTGCCAGCCGTCTCAGCCATCAGTCAGTGCCACCAGCCACAACCACCCGTCACACTGCCACCAGTCTCAGCCACCAGTCAGTGCCAGCCGTCTCAACCATCAGTCAGTGCCAGCAGCCACAGTGCCAGCAGTCTCAGCCACCTGTCAGTGCCACCAGTCGAAGTGCAAGCAGTCTCAGCCAGCAGTCAGTGCCAGTCATCTCAGCCATCAGTCAGTGCCACCAGTCACAGTGCCAGGAGTCCCAGCCACCAATCAGTGCCACCAGCCACAGTGCCAGCAGTCTCAGCCACCAGTCAGTGCCAGCCATCTCATCCTTCAGTCACAGTGCCACCAGTCACAGTGCCAGCCATCTCAGCCATCATTTAGTGCCACCAGTCACAGTGCCAGCAGTCTCAGCCACCAGTCAGTGCCACCAGCCACAGCCACCAGTCACAGTGCCAGCCGTCTCAGCCATCAGTGAGTGCCACCAGCCACAGCCACCACCCACAGTGCCAGCAGTCTTAGACACTATTCAGTGCCAGCCATCTCAGCCATCAGTCAGTGCCAACAGTCACAGTGACAGCAGTCTCAGCCATCAGTTAGTGCCACCAGCCACCAGTCACAGTGCCAGCAGTTTCAGCCACCAGTCAGTTTCACCAGCCACAGCCACCAGTCACAGTGCCAGCAGTCTCAGCCACAGCCACCAGTCACAGTGCCAGCAGTCTCAGCCACCAGTCAGTGCCAGCCATCTCAGCCACCAGTCACTGCCAGCAGTCTCAGCACCACCAGTCAGTGCTAGCCATCCCCTTGCCATTTAATATAGACTGTTCCTACTAATGTTTATGCACTACTGTTCTAGCGCCCGTTATTGTAACGGGCTTAATGTCTAGTATCATATATATAAAGAAGGATGTATATATGTGTGTGTGCATGTATGTTCCGCGATCACTCAAAAACCCAACAATTGATTTCAACGAAACTTAATATACACATTCCTTGTTACCTGAAAAAGAAATCTTGTGGGGTCACTGCTCTCTAGGATGTACTGTTTCTGAGATATTCCCAAAAACTAACCTGCATTAGCCAACACAAGCCTGCAAGTCTTTCTCTTCATATCTCAACTGCCATACACATGGTCACATGTCCCTTATCAGCCAATAGAAGCTCGCAGGCCTAGTCTCCACATTCACACAGTTTTACTCTAGGTTTCCCAGCCATTTTTCTTCACTGCTGTAGGTCAGCTTTAGGCTAGGGCTGCACGACACATAGGGCCCAACTACACTGATACATTTGTCGCGTGAGGGTCGCAGAATAATCCATCTTGGCAGTGCGACACCATAGCCTATCATTATAAAATTGTTGAGACAAAATGTCGCGCGTGTAGCCCTAGGATTAAAGGGGCAGGGCGCTGTGGAGGTCACTGTTCAAAGGGCGGGCACTGTGGAGGTCACTGTTAAAGAGGCGTTCACTGTGGATGTTACTATTGAGGGGGCAGGCTGTTGTGGAGGTCACTGTTAAAGGGGCAGACACTGTGGAGGTCACTTTTTAGGGTGCATGGGACACTATTAAAGAGGGAACTGCTGTGGAGGTCGCGGTTATGGCAGCAGAGTATTGTGAGGTCACTGTTCGGGCAGCAGGGTACTGTGGAGGTCACTGTTAAGGTTGGAGGACCCCTGAGGAGATCACTGTAAAGGGAGTGGGGTGCTGTGAAACTCACTGTTAAAGGGGCGGGCTACTGTGAAGGTCAAAGTTAAGGGGATGGGCTGCTGTGGAGGTCCCATTTTAAAGTGGCGGGGCACTGTGGGGGGGGGGAGTCAGTGTTAAGGGGTGGGGGAGTGTGGAGTTCACTGTTAAAGGGGCGGGGTGCTGTATGTATAGGTCACTGTTATGGGGGATACTGTCGATATCTTTTAATGACACACACAAACATTAAATGAAATAGATGAAATATACCCGTGCGAAGAGCCAGGTCCTTCTGCTAATATAAATATATATATATATATATATATATAGTATCTGAAAAACAACACATTCCTGTCTGCTTTAAACACAACGACCCCATAGAGAATGGATGGAGAAGAAGGGCATATGCACGACCTGCCACCCAATCAAGAAGGGGGATCAGTGGGGGCTCCAGCGTTCTGACCCCCGAGGATCACTTAGCTATCCCCGATGCTGTGGATACAGGATAACTAGAAAAGTGGACACAGGCCCTTTAACAGGCGAGCATTTCCATTTTAGTTTGACACATATTTTAGGCCGGATTTTTAAATGTTTAATATTTTTACACCCAAAGAAAACCTTTAAGGATAGGGCATGTGAAAAGGTCCAACAGCTATGACACGACAGGTGATAAGTGTCTGATTGATAGTGGTTTGACTGCTGGGACCTCCATGATCAAGGGAATGTGGTCTTAAGACCCTTGTGTACATGGATTGGCAGTAATGTAATTGAATGTCTCAGGACTCTTCTTTTCATAATCAGTGGGTGTTCCAGCAGTCAGACCCCAGCAAGCTGATATTTTTCACCTCTTCTGTAGACAGGCAATAGGTCATTATGGTAGGATAACCCTTTTAAATATACTGTAGACGGCAACAAAGATGGCCTCAGCAGCAACGCTACGCTCCTCAGCCACGCCGTTCACCCCAGCAAGCGCGCGCACAGAGCCCGGTCAGGACCGGGAGGAGATGCACTTACCTCCACCTCCTGCATCTACCCCACTGTACAGAGGGGACCAGCAGGGCAAGCAAAGGGACAGTGAAACCACTCCAGCACACCAGGTGTCCAACAACAGAGAGGACCAGCAGAGAGAAGCCAGGCCAGCAGCGCAGCCCGCCACACAGGTACTGGCCTCCTTCCTGGCAGAGGCAGAGACGCCATCGCCCAGTCAAGGCACACCAGCCATCATTTCAACACCCTCACAGCCACCTGAGGGCACATATTGGGGCGCTCCCCCACCCCAGCTACCCTGGATCATATACAAGAGAAGTTGTGGGAGATGCCCACAAGATCAGACCTGGAAGCGCAGGTGGCTAGCATAGAGACCATTATATAGAGACTGTATTTGGCGCACTCTGTACAGAGGCTGTCAGTAGGGTTTCACCCCGTTAGATGCAATAAAATAACAGCAGCCTTAGAGATCGATGCTTAGGTGTATTTATTGATGTTGGATTCACATGCGCCAGTATTTATAACGTTTCGGCATACAATTGCCTTCGTCAGATACTACAGAAAAAGAAAAATTCGTAATCATATTAAAGATAAAACGTGAAAAAGGATGATCAGTGATCGTACAAAGTTACAAAAAGAACAAGATAAATATGGCATATGCATCGTACATGCGGAAATATCAAAAAAAGAAGGATATGGTATAGATAACACCGGTATACATAATCAGGACATCGTATTCTGAGCAGTATGTGGCACCAAGGAATCCAGACAAGCACAATGGAATATGAGTTAATGATCATCTCTAGTAAACAATTATATACCAATGGAGCATACTGTATCTTATCTGTGAACCATGCATTAAGGAAAAAAGTTTGGAATGCTAATGGAAGACCAGGATCATAAATAAGACTATAGTTAGCATATAGACATATGATGCAACTTACCTATGCCGCAGGGAGGAGGAAGAAACAGAGTAGGCAGACGCAGGATAGGATATACATGCGCTCTGCATGTTTGTCAGTAATGGCGTCTACACAGGTGAAAACTACTATGGCATTTATAGGCACACACGCAATAAGCACAGGGCGTGTGGCGCCAAATGTGCATGCAGCGACGCCCTACTCGTGGCCCCAGAAGAGGCAATAGGACTGGTTCGTCTTATACAACAAGTAATGTAACAACGAGATCACAGGTACAATCCTTAGTGTTTAACATCTCATCTATTACTCTTAGCCCAGCACAATTGACTGTACTCAATTGACTTAACTGTACACAATTGACTTAACGTACGGTTAAAAACACATTTTGGGGGACAGAAAGAACTAGTGCCAACACCACAAGAAGGTATTACACCGATCTCGGTCAAAACTCTAGGCTTACGAAACAAAATCACATACACCCCCCCTAAAAACAAACCACCAGTAGAGACATTCATCAGTCTAGTCCAGGGAAAGGCAAACTGCGGCTCTCCAGCTGTTGTAAAACTACAATTCCCACAATGCCCTGCTGTAGACTGATAGCTGTAAGCAGTCTTTGCATGCTGGGAGTTGTAGTTTTGAAACAACTGGAGAGCCACAGTTTGCCCATCCCTGGTCTAGTCCAAAGGGACATAGCGAGCTTTAGAAAAAAACTCAAAAAAGGGAAGTACAAATTCACCCACAATCTAAGTCTTACAGATCGTCAGGCTCTCAATTCCCTACAGAAAAACAACAGACTAGTAATAAAACCAGCGGATAAAGGGGGAGCAATGGTGATCATGGATAAGGAGAAATATATGGCGGAAATCAAGCGCCAATTAGATGACAGGGAAGCTTACCAAAAATTAGATCATAACCCTACCTTTAAAATCGCCTCTAAAATCAAAACGACCTTACAAAAATACAGGACCGCAGGCATTATAGATGACACCACTGTCACTTATCTCACCAAGCAACATCCCATAATCCCTGTGATATATGTATTACCCAAAATACACAAAAACCTAGAAAATCCCCCAGGCAGACCCATCATTGCCTCTATGGATTCTGAATTATCGCCCCCTGTCTATCTTTTTGGAAAAAGTCCTTACACCACATGTCAAAAACACAAGGTCTTTTGTTTTGGATACGCAATATTTTCTAGACATCATTTCAAATCTCGAACCATTACCTACTGAATCTTTTTTGGCCACCTGGGATGTGATGAGTTTGTACACCTCCATTCAACACGACAAAGGGATCCATGCAGTTGAAAGTATACTCATTACCGCCAACACACAGACAACAGTACTTGACTTCTACCTGGATCTTCTCAAACTAGTACTGACATATAATTATTTCCTATTCCAGGATACATTTTTCTTACAGAAACGTGGAACCACGATGGGGTCCAACGTGGCCCCGCCTTACGCCAATTGCTATATGGATCATTTTGAAAATTCCTTCATCTGCACTAATCAACTTTTTGTCAAACAGGCAACGGTCTAGAAAAGATATATTGATTATATTTTTTGCATTTGGCGGTGTCTGTTGGACTCCCTCTTGCAGTTCCACGCTTTCCTTAAATCCATCTACCCAGAGCTTCAGTTCACAATTCATTATGACCACTCCACCATACATTTTTTGGACACTACCATCACATGCAACACAAGAGGCAAGCTGACAACTGACCTCTATCGTAAACTGACAGACCGGAACAACCTACTGCACTTTACCAGTTTTCATTCACCAAACACTTAAAAAGCACTACCAGGATCCCAATACCAACGAATCAATAGAATTGTATAAGACAGCTCTACAAGAGAATTCGGTTTAAGAGAGATGGCAGAAAGATTCCAGGAGAGAGGTCACCCAAAATCCATTACCCAACAAAAAGGTTACTCCAAAAATAAAAATCTTACCCCAGGCGCCACGGATTTCCTTTGTCCACACGTATCACCCATGTGCACACAAGATTCTTAATACCATTCGGAGTCATTGGTCATCCTAAGTAAGGCATATCCGGGCATTTTGGAGTTTGGCCAACCGAAATTACCATGTAACAAACAGCCCAAAAACTTACGGGATCTATTAGTCCATGCAGATGAGGGTTCTACCAAAAGCTCCCTCAAACAAACTTTTCTCAAAACACGTAAGAAAGGCACCTTTCCATGTCTCTGCTGCATGCAATGTTCGCACGTACAAAAAGGATCTCATATTTCACATCCCCACACAGGGGAATCTATCCCGATACGAGATTTCTTTACCTGCGACTCTGATCATGTTGTTTACATGCTGAAATGTCCATGCGGACTTATATATGTTGGGGAGACAACACAAAAGATACGAGAACGCATTTGCCAACATAAATCTAAAATCCGAAACAATAACCTTTTACTCCAGGTCCCCGCCCACTTCCATGAAATGCGCCATAATATTGCACAACTGAAATTTCAAGTATTAGAACACGTCTCGTTACCACGTAGAGGCGGAGATCGAATCCGATTGCTTAAAATGAGGGAAGCATACTGGATCCACCGACTGGATAGCCTTTCACCAAAGGGTCTAAACCGCGAGTATGAGATTCAATGCTTTGCATAATACATGTTCATACAAATAACATGTAACCAAGTCATTTCTATGCCTCCATTAATACTTCCTTTGCTTTCTTCTAGGCCCATTAGAATACTTCTGTGCCGCAGATGCATATCCTTTTTCTTATCTACTTGGTACTGACCCTTTTTCCGTACTGCTATATTTCGGTTCTGGTATTATTACGATTTTAGATATCTAACTTTATCCCTACTTATATATACATTCTACTTTTATATATACATTCTACTTTTGTCACTATAATTCATCTTCCATCAATTTGAATTTGGCCGATATGCGCCTCCCAATATGTTATCTTTCCCCCAGTCTCATATGTACCATCCCCCTCATTTTTCTCCTATTTTATTTTATTTCCATTTTTTAATTGAGTCATATCATTACTACCATTATATTGCTCCTTGTTGCCACTCATTGCCACAATTACAGTTACTGCCATTATTTGATGTTCTTTGTTCTTTCCACAACTAGCTTCCTATAGCACTGGACGCGATGCGTTCCACTCTGGAGCGCATCGACTTCCGGGTAGGGTGTGCTCCTTGCTGGTTCGCATCTCTCAGATGCGGTTCCGACTGGAGCGCGTCACTTCCGGTTGGTGAGCGCTCGGTGTTGGTGCGCATCCGCCCGATGCGTCTCAGGCTGGAACGAATCCACTTCCGGTGGGGATGCACTCCGGCCTGAATTCCTTCCGGTTCCCTGTGCCCTGTGCTTCTGGCGTGTGTGCCTATAAATACCATAGTAGTTTTCACCTGTGTAGACGCCATTACTGACAAACATGCAGAGCGCATGAATATCCTATCCTGCGTCTGCCTACTCTGTTTCTTCCTCCTCCCTGCGGCATAGGTAAGTTGCATCATATGTCTATATGCTAACTATAGTCTTATTTATGATCCTGGTCTTCCATTAGCATTCCAATCTTTTTTCCTTAATGCATGGTTCACAGATAAGATACACTATGCTCCAATGGTATATATATGTTTACTAGAGATGATCATTAACTCATATTCCAATGTTCTTGTCTGGATTCCTTGGTGCCACATACTGCTCAATATACGATGTCCTGATTATGTATACCGGTGTTATCTATGCCATATCCTTCTTTTTTTGATATTTCCGCATGTACGATGCATATGCCATATTTATCTTGTTCTTTTTGTAACTTTGTACGATCACTGATCATCCTTTTTCACGTTTTATGTTTAATATGATTACAAATTTTTCTTTTTCTGTCGTATCTGACGAAGGCAATTGCATGCCGAAACGTTATAAATACTGGCGCATGTGAATCCAACATCAATAAATACACCTAAGCATCAATCTCAAAGGCTGCTGTTATTTTATGGCATAGAGACCAAGCAGGCCCAAGTCCCACAAGCAGTACACGAGACCGTACAGTCTCTGAACGACAAAGTAACCTCGCTTGAACAACAATGATCTGCCTCAGCCTCTACAGTGTCCTCTTTATCTACCACCTTAGATACACAGGTCGTCGCAATATCCTCAAAATCCGTAACATTCCAGGAACAGTTTCCAGCGACCAACTATACTATACCCCGCAATGTAATCTGCCGGGTACACTTCTATAAGGTGAAGGAAGATATTCTTCGTGGAGCTTGGGAGAAAAGAGAGATTCTCTATGAAGATACCCCAATTACTATCCTACCGGATGTCTACCGCCTAGCTCTTTATATGCGGAGGCTAGTCCGTTCACTGTTGGAAGCCGTGAAAGAATCAGGAGCCTCGTACCATTGGGGGCCACCCATTTCAAATTATTTTGCGCAAACAAGGAGGACAGTCCATGTCTATCCACTCCCCAGAGGATCTCTCAGAAGCCTTCTGATTTTTGAACGTCCCACCGATCCCGGTTCTTGACTGGTCATTACCACCGCTACTCCAGGCCCTAACCCTGAGAAGCGAGCATTCATGGAGAAATCATCCACCTCTACCTCAACGTGCAGCAAATGGCCGCCTCGGAAACAGCTGGGGGCGTTCGCAACTCTCCCCCAACAATGCAACATCAAGCACCACCTTGCTGAAGCGGAGACACGGATCCGGCTACTAAGAAATCTTCTGACCGGACTAAGAAGGTCCCCCGTTGTCAGAACTTCTTGAGAGCCTGCCCCACAGAAGAGTCTCTGTAAACACGCTACCTCTTCATAATTGAGGAGAGTGATGGACTTGGGGCAACGTTCATACCATCAGTTTACTGTTGCTCACACATTCTTCGTAATTCCCCTCTCCACATAGCCACACACCTACTAGACCAGAGTTTCCCCAAATAGTTAATGTTAGTTTTCAAAAATGAAATTATTGTGTAAAACTTAAATAAATAAATAAAAAAGTACACATACTATGTATTGCCACGTCCGTAACCACCTGCTCTATAAAAATATCACATGTCCTAACCCACCAGATGAACACCGTAAAAAAAAAAAAAAGTGTAAATAAAAGCAATTTTTTGTCACCCTACATCACAAAAAGTGTAGTACCAAGCGATCAAAAAGTCATACGCACCCCAAAATCATACAAATCAAACCGTCATCTTATCCCGCAAAAAATGAGACCCTACCTGAGACAATCGCCCAAAAAAATAAAAATAAACTATGGCTCTCAGAATATGGAGACACTAACACATGATTATTTTTTTTTGTTTCAAAAATGTTGTTATTGTGTAAAACGTAAATAAATAAAAAAAAGTATACATATTATATATCGCCACGTCCGTAAGAACCTGCTGTATAAAAAATGTCACATGACCTAAACCATCAGATGAACACCGTAAAAAAAAAAAAGTGTGTCAAAATAGCCATTTTTGGGCACCTTATATCACAAAAAGTGTAATACCAAGCGATCAAAAAGTCATATGCACCCTAAAATAGTACCAATCAAACTGTCATCTCATACCGAAAAAAAAATAAGCCCCTACATAAGACAGTCATCCAAAAAATAAAAAAAAACTATGGCTTTTAGAATATGGAGACACATGATCTAACCTGTGAGATGAACATTGTAAATAACAAAAAATAAAAACGATGCCAAAACAGCTATTTTTTGTTACCTTGCCTCACAAAAAGCGTAATATAGAGCAATCAAAAATCATATGTACCCTAAAATAGTACCAACAAAACTGCCATCTTATTCCGTAGTTTCCAAAATGGGGTCACTTTTGTGGAGTTTCCGCTCTAGGGGTGCATCAGGGGGTCTTTAAATGTGACATGGCAACTTAAAGTTATCTAAGTGAAATCTGCTCTCCAAAAACCATATGGTGTTCCTTTCCTTCTGTGCCCGTACAGCAGTTTATAACCACATATGGGGTATTTCTGTAAACTACAGAATCAGGGCAATAAATATTGAGTTTTGTTTGGCTGTTAACCCTTGCTTTGTTACTGGAAAAAATGGATTAAAATGGAAAATCTGCCAAAAAGTGAAATTCTGAAACTTCATCTACATTTTCCTTTAATTCATGTGGAACACCTAAAGTGTTAACAAAGTTTGTAAACTCAGTTTTGAATACCTTGAGGAGTGTAGTTTCTAAAATGGGGCCATTTATGGGCGGTTTATATAATGTAAGCCTCACAAAGTGACTTCAAACTTGAACTGGTCCTTAAAAAGTGGGTTTTGGAAATTTTCTGAAAAATTTCAAGATTTGCTTCTAAACTTCTAAGCCTTCTAATGTCTCCAAAAAGTAAAATGTCATTTACAAAATGATCCAAACATGAAGTAGACATATGGGAAATGTAAAGTAATAACTATTTTAGGAGGTATCATTATCTGTTTTAAAAGCAGCGAAATTGAAATTTTTAAAATTGCAAATTATTCTAGATTTTTGGTAAATTTGGTATTTTTTTAATAAATAAAACTGAAATATTTTGACTCAAATTTACCACTGTCATGAAGTACAATATGTGATGAGAAAACAATCTCAGAATGGCTTGGATAAGTAAAAGCGTTTTAAAGTTATCACCACATAAAATGACAGTGTCCGATTTGCAAAAATGGCCTGGCCCTTAAGGTGCAAAATGGCAGAGTCCTGTAGGGGTTAATACATCACACTCAGCCAACCAGATACCTACTCTGTACTGATAAGGTGAAAGGACCTGTCAACGGATGGAAATTTGGTGTTGCTATTTTCCCTCGTTATGTTCCCAGTCGGACCTTGACTCATAGGGAGATACTTCAAGAAGGTGGAGCTAGGAAGATGGTACTCTTTTGCTAAGAGATATCTCTTTGCATATTTTTTCCCCAAAGAGCACTGCAAAAATGTCTTCATATACAGCTGATCTCTTTTAGGAGAAAATGCACCCTACCGAAACTGGACTATATTTGGATACTTAGACACAGGCCAATACAATTGGGCACCAGAGGCCAGAAAATGACTACATATGGTAGTGACATCAGGTACAAAAGCAATATTGCAACATGTTGCACCATTTAAATTAAGCTTCGATAATTTGAGATACAACAATGCACAAGGAAAGATAGTCACATTTTTTTTGACAGATTGAAGAGCTTTATCTCCATACTTTTGCAACATTTCAAACAAAAAGTCAGGAAGTGCTTCCAGACTTCAGTTTGTTTCCAAGAACGAACGTTTTGGGGTCCCTGCTAATGTGGGAATAACTGCCACGCAATAAAAAAAAAATATATATATACTGTATTTTTTGCCTTATGAGACACTTTTTCCCCAAAAGTGGGGGGAAAATGTCAGTGTGTCTTGTAGGGCAAATACTAATGAGTACTTCCATTAGTACAGTAGGAGAGGGAAGTGGTGAACACATCGCTACTTGTGCTGGCTCTGTACTCACAGTTTCCTGATCTTCTTCTGCTGATTCTGCATGCTGTGCTGTGACCTGCGCACAGGGTTAGGACATAAGCATACTCTGTGACCTCACACTGTGCAAAGTCGAGTCACAGCGGGAAGAGCACTGGATCTCAGGAGCAGTGGTGGCTCCAAAACAAGAGAGAGGAGTTGATTTTTTTTGTCTGATCTGAGGTATGATTAAGATTGGGGGTCAAAGCTGTAGTCTAATTAACATTGGGGAGTCTGATACGAGGTCTGATCAGATGACTGATTAGGAGGTCTGAGTTGGGATCTAATAAACATTGGGGGTCTGATCTGAGGTCTGATTGGGGGTCTGAGTTGAGGTTAAATTAATATTGGGGGTCTGAACTGAGGTCTGATTAACATTAGTGGTCTGATGAAAAATATTTTTATTTTTCTCCTCTAAAACCTAGGTGCATCATATGGGGCGAACAATAAATTATGCACTTAAAAAAATAAATCAGAAGGTCCCATGTACCCCAAAACAATACCAGTAACTACTGGTTGTCCAAAAAAATACAAATCTGTCACACAGATCCATCAATAGAAAAATAAAATAATTTGGGTTTACAAATATGATGACAAAAAAAAGTTAATTATTTTTTTTAACCCCTTAACGCATAATGTCTTACATGTAGGGCATTATGAGCAAGGGCTTGTATGGAGCAGGTTGAGCCAGTTCTATACACAGTGGGTGCTGGCTGTATAATACAGATGTGGTGTTAGGCAGAGGGAGGCAGCTCCATCTGGCTTCCGATCAGAGCCCCAGCAGTGAAATTACAGGGCTCTGATCAGTTACCATGATAGCCTGGGGTCTGCTGATGGTTCCCAGGCCTGTCATGGTAATCCCCCTGCAAAGCTGTTCACAAGGCACAGCTCAGCATAGTTCTCTATTATGGTGCATGGAACAAGGGATCAATGGGGCCCCTAAGGGAGCTAAAAGTTATTAAGTTCAAAACAAAAATTTTTTTTTTTAATATTAAGAGTTCAAATTACCCCCTCTTTCCCAATTTTACAAATAAAAATATATAAACAATAAAAAAAATTAACCTAATAGGGATGGCCACATTAGAAAATGTCTGAACTACAGATGAGTCAATCAGTTCGTAATGAACTGAGTTTGTTACAAACATCTCAAAATTTCGTCCATTCGACCAACCCATAGCTTTTCAGGTTTGTTTCAGACGTATCTAGTAAAAAGGCCAGCAGCACGATTTTACTGCATGTCAGTGGCAAAAAGCATTAGGGAAAAAGAAGGATGATCACATGACCCAAAGGTCCCTTGAAGACCAGCATGAGCGGATTAGGTCCGGATGCGTTGCGGATGCGTTCAGTGAAAAATGTGCGATTTCACAAGCAAGTCCATTCAGTTTTGCCTGCGATTGCGTTCAGTTTTTATTGCACGGGTGCAATGTGATTTAATGCATTTTGCAAGCACGTAATAAAAAATTGAATGTTTACAAACAACATCTCTTAGCAACCATCAGTAAAAAACGCATCGCATCCGCACTTGCTTGAGGATGTGATGCGATTTTCACGCAGCCCCTTCACTTCTATGGAGCCAATGTTGCCTAAAAAATGCACAATATAGAACATGCTGTGATTTTCACGCAACATGGAAACATAGAAACATGGAATGTGTCGGCAGATGAGAACCATTTGGCCCATCTAGTCTGCCCAATATACTGAATACTATGAATAGCCCCAGGCCCTATCTTATATGAAGGATGGCCTTATGCCTATCCCATGCATGCTTAAACTCCTTCACTGTATTTGCAGCTACCACTTCTGCAGGAAGGCTATTCCATGAGTCCACTACTCTCTCAGTAAAGTAATTCTTCCTGATATTACTTTTACACCTTTGCCCCTCTAATTTAAAACTATGTCCTCTTGTAGCAGTTTTTCTTCTTTTAAATATTCTCTCCTCTTTTACCGTGATGATTCCCTTTATGTATTTAAAAGTTTCTATCATATCCCCTCTGTCTCTTCTTACTTCCAAGCTATACATGTTAAGGTCCTTTAACCTTTCCTGGTAAGTTTTGTCCTGCAATCCATGTACTAGTTTAGTAGCTCTTCTCTGAACTCTCTCCAAAGTTTCAATATCCTTCTGCAGATATGGTCTCCAGTACTGCACACAATACTCCAAATGAGGTCTCACTAGTGCTCTGTAGAGCGGCACGAGCACCTCCCTCTTTCTACTGTTATTGCCTCTCCCTATACACCCAAGCATTCTGCTGGCATTACCTGCTGCTTTATGACATTGTCTGCCCACCTTTAGGTCGTCTGATATAATGATCCCTAAATCCCTTTCCTCAGATACTGAGGTCAGTACTGTATCACTGATTTTATATTCTGCTCTTGGGTTTTTACGCCCCAGGTGCATTATCTTGCACTTATCGACATTAAATTTTAGTTGCTGGATTTTTGACCATTCCTCTAGTTTTCCTAAATCCTTTTTCCTCCAGGAACATCAACCCTGTGTGGTAAGGTGCAGGGTGCCGTCCTAGATGGCAGGTACGTGTCACCGAGGTTCATAGCCTCGGTGAGGTAGGAGCCGTTTGTTGATGTCAGTAGCAGGTAGTGCTACTGACACATTTGCTAAGTAGCATGGCTGCAAAGCCGATCCGGGCCGGCTCTTACCGGGAGCAGCTAAAGTGTAGGGTGGGTGGCTGCTCCCCACGACCCAGTCCTGGTTTTGGGCTGGGTTTATAAACTCAGCCAGCACCACCAGCTGTGAGAGTGATTGTCTTGGAAGCTGCTGCTAGTGGTGTGGAGCTCTCTGGGGTGGAAGGACGTGCCCAGCAAGGAGGCGTGCAGCCGTCCTGGAACCCTGAAGGAGGATTGTCCTGCGGCTGGGCTGACAGCCAGGTGCGAACCCGCACATCAAACCTGCCAGGTGAATGGAACCTGTGTTTGGACATTTTGTTTTCCCCTTCATTTGCTGATGGGTGTGACTTAACACCAATTGACTTTCTGCTGTTATTTTGATACAAGTGTGAATAAAACACTGTTTTCCGCACCTTCTGGACTCCCTGTTGCCTCTATACTGCACCCGCACCGCCGTCTACCAGAGCGACTCCCACATTTGGTGTCGGATGCGGGCATGCGCAGTGAGGCTGGCGTAACGCCGAAGTTTTGTTTTCCAAAGTGAATGTCATATGTTAAACCAGCAAAGCTACAAGTAGGAATTGCTGGCAACATGGAGGCGGCTGTGAAAGCTCTTATAGAGGCTAATGTGCAGCAGCGGGAGACCAACCAGCTACTATTACAGCACGTGATGGCTTTGCAAGCGACTGGAGCCTCTCACCGTGCCCATGATGCCCGGAAAGCGGTCCGTGCAGCAATTCCCAAGATGACCCCGAGGATGATGCTGAGACCTACCTGGCAGTCTTCGAAAAAGTGGCCGTGAGGGAGAAGCTGCCCCGTGACCAGTGGGCTGAGGTGGTCGCTCCGTTCCTGGCTTCCGGACCCCAGCAGGTGTTTTTCGACTTGTCGGACGACCAAGCGGCCGATTATGACACCGTGAAAGGAGAGATCCTAGCCAGACTGGGGGTGAACGTGCTGGTCCGCGCTCAAAGAGTCCACCAGTGGAACTTTAATACGGCTGAACCCGCCAGGCCGCAGTATTATGAGTTGCTGCACAGGTTGCAAAAGTGGCTGCAGCCTGAGGTTCTAAGTCCGGCTGCTATGCTGGACCGTCTGCTGGCTGACATCTTTTGGAGGGCCCTGCCTTATCCCCTCCAGCACTGGGTTGGCCAGGCGTCTCCAGTAAGTGCCCTGGAGATGGTCGACCTGGTGGAGCGTTACGAGGCCACCAGAAACCTGCAGGGAGTTTTGCTGGGAAGGGACCAGCCAAACCCCGGAGGCCTCCCCCAGTTCCGACGACCGGCGACAGAGAGACCTGCACGGAATGTATCCCTGCGGATCCGCCTCCCGTGGTATGCTGGAGGTGTCAGGAGCCAGGCCACATCAGGGCCGACTGTCCGCATCAGGGTGAGCAGATGGATGTGAACTACGGGTATCGCCACTCCCTGTATGCACGGAAGCTGTGCGCAACTGGCACCTGTGAGGTGCAGGACAATAACCACCTGTGTCAGGTAGAGGTGGGAGATTCTCTGGCGGTGGCCCTGCTGGACTCCGGGAGTTTAGTCTCCCTGGTAAGAGCTGCCCTAGTACGGCCTGCGGAGTATACCGGCCGTAAAATCGGGGTCCTATGTATCCACGGAGACTTAAGAGACTACCCCACTGCATTAGTGACTTTGTCCACAGCGGCTGGTAAGTGGACCCACGAGGTGGCTGTCACTACCAAACTCCCATACGAACTGATACTTGGGAGGGACTTCCCAGGTTTTCCGGCGCTGTGGCCGGCAATAAAGGTATCTGAGGGACCCGAGACAGGGGTAACCCTAGTAGAGTGGCCTGATACCACTGGAAGGCCAGAACCCTGGGAGCCCGAGTCTGAAGGGCCAGCGGTAGGGGTGACCACTGCTCCAGCGGTAGAGGGGAGACAACCCCACTGAGTGTAATGGTGGGAGACACGGAGGACTTGCCACCGGGACCTGAGTTGGCAGACCTCAATGTCTCCGGGAAAATTTTGGGACCGCACAACACCGGGACCAAACCCTAACCAGGGCCTGGGAGAATGTGCTGGAAATTGATGGTAAACCCCAGAAACCAGGGGCTGAATTAATGTTCCCACGATTTATTGTTCTTCAGGATATGTTGTATCGGGTGAACCAAATCCGAGGTGAACCTGTTGAACAGTTGGTGGTGCCCACAGCATATCGCAAGCTTGTCATGGAGCTTGCCCACCAACATGTTCTTGGGGGACACCTGGGGTGGCAGAAAACCCAGGACCGCATACTGCAGCGGTTTTATTGGCCCAGTGTGTTCAAGGAGGTAGAAAATTATTGTAAGTCCTGTCCAACCTGTCAGATAACTAGCCCCCAACCTCATTTCCGTAGTCCTCTGGTACCTCTGCCAATTATTGAAGTACCGTTTGAGCGAATCGCTATGGATTTAATTGGGCCTGTACCAAAGTCTGCCAGGGGCCACCAACACATTCTGGTAGTTCTCGACTATGCCACTCGGTATCCGGAGGCGGTGCCTCTGCGACATACCTCAGCTAAGCTCATTGCCAAGGAGTTAATGGAAATGTTTTCCCGTGTGGGCCTGCCAAAAGAGGTTCTGACAGACCAAGGGACCCCTTTTATGTCCAAAGTAATGAGGGAACTGTGTAAATTGTTGCGTATAAAGCAGCTACGGACGTCCGTTTACCATCCGCAAACAGACGGTCTTGTTGAGAGGTTTAACCAAACTCTAAAAAATATGTTAAAGAGGGTGGTGTCTAGAGATGGGAAGGACTGGGATCTGCTTCTGCCCTATCTCATGTTCGCAGTGCGAGAGGTGCCCCAGGCCTCTACTGGGTTCTCGCCCTTCGAACTGCTTTATGGCAGACACCCTCGGGGCCTGTTGGATATCGCCAAGGAAGCATGGGAACAACAGCCTGTCCCCACAAAAGTGTCATTGAGTATGTCGCCCAGATGCAGGAACGGATGGAAAGGGTGTTGCCCTTGGTCCGGGAGCATATGGAGGCAGCGCAACAAGCCCAGAGTAGGGTGTACAATCGTCAGGCTCGGTACGGGACTTCAATCCGGGAGATCGGGTTTTGGTTCTGGTACCCACCCTTGACAGCAAATTCCTAGCTAGGTGGCAGGGCCCCTATGAGGTGATCGAGAAGGTAGGGAAGTAAATTACAAAGTACACCAGCCAGGGCGGCGCAAGCCGGAGCAGGTGTACCACGTGAATTTACTAAAGCCGTGGAAAGATAGGGACACGGCCGACGACCACAGCCCCGGCCAGGGCTTCTAGGTGAAAGGGTCCAGCCCCACAGTTCGAGGCCTGTGAAGCCGTAACCACGGTAAAATTGCAGACAGCCTGTCTTCCAAACAAGTTCAGGAAGTCAGGGAATTCCTCAGTCGGAACACGGATGTGTTCTCGGACCTCCCTGGCCGCACGTCCCTCATCCGACATGACATCGTCACTGAGCCTCAGGCCAAGGTCCGGTTAAAACCATACCGGGTACCCGAGGCTCGGCGGCGGGCCATCGCGGAGGAAGTGCAATTAATGTTGAAGCTCGATGTCATTGAGGAGTCGAAAAGTGAGTGGGCCAGTCCCATAGTCCTAATACCCAAGCCGGATGGGACGTTGCGGTTCTGCAACGACTTTCGCAAGTTAAATGAAGTGTCCAAGTTTGACGCGTATCCCATGCCCCGGGTAGACGAGCTTGTTGAAAATTTAGGACAAGCCCGTTATTTTTCTGTGCTGGACCTCACTAAAGGGTACTGGCAGGTACCCTTAACGGAGTCGGCTAAGGAAAAACCGCGTTTGTTACCCCGCAGGGCCTGTATCACTACAAGGTGTTACCCTTTGGCCTGCATGGCGCCCCGCCACCTTCCAAAGGTTAATGGACATAGTGCTGCGACCACATCGTCGGTACGCCTCGGCCTACTTAGATGATGTAATCATCCACAGCACCGACTGGGAAAGCCATTTGCCCAAAGTGCAGGCGGTAGTGGATGCCCTGAGGAAAGCTGGTCTAACCGCCAATCCAAAGAAGTGTGCGATTGGGTTGGAAGAGACCAAATACCTGGGATATGTCATTGGGCGGGAGTCATCAAGCCTCAGGTAAATAAGGTAGAGGCAATACGGAGTTGGCCCCGACCGGTCACCACCAGGCAGGTAAAGTCGTTCCTGGGGATTGTGGGGTATTACATGAGGTTTGTGCCCCACTTTGCTACTATCGCTTCGCCATTGACAGAGTTGTTAAAGGGGCGTAAGACAGGGATGGTCCGCTGGAATGAGCAGGCGGAAAAGGCTTTCTCCGCCTTGAAATCGGCCCTGTGTGGGTCCCCGGTTTTGGTGACACCCGATTTCAGGAAGGATTTCGTAGTCCAGACCGACGCCTCTGAGGTTGGCCTTGGTGCGGTACTGTCGCAGGAAGTCAACGGGGAGGAGCATCCCGTTGTCTTCCTCAGCCGCAAGCTCACCCCAGCAGAGACTAGGTACAGCATAGTCGAGAGAGAGTGCCTGGCCATCAAGTGGGCACTCGAGGCCCTCCGTTATTACCTGTTGGGCAGAAGCTTTCGCCTGGTGACCGACCACTCCCCACTCAAGTGGATGTCCCAAGCCAAAGAGAGGAATGCCCGGGTCACCAGGTGGTTTCTGTCCCTACAGAATTTTAAATTCACGGTGGAGCACAGAGCGGGCCGGTTATTAAAAAATGCAGACGCGCTCTCCCGGGTACACTGTTTGTCCTGTGTCCACCCCTCAGGGTTGAACAAAGGGGGGTATGTGGTAAGGTGCAGGGTGCCGTCCTAGATGGCAGGTACGTGTCACCGAGGTTCATAGCCTCGGTGAGGTAGGAGCCGTTTGTTGATGTCAGTAGCAGGTAGTGCTACTGACACATTTGCTAAGTAGCATGGCTGCAAAGCCGATCCGGGCCGGCTCTTACCGGGAGCAGCTAAAGTGTAGGGTGGGTGGCTGCTCCCCACGACCCAGTCCTGGTTTTGGGCTGGGTTTATAAACTCAGCCAGCACCACCAGCTGTGAGAGTGATTGTCTTGGAAGCTGCTGCTAGTGGTGTGGAGCTCTCTGGGGTGGAAGGACGTGCCCAGCAAGGAGGCGTGCAGCCGTCCTGGAACCCTGAAGGAGGATTGTCCTGCGGCTGGGCTGACAGCCAGGTGCGAACCCGCACATCAAACCTGCCAGGTGAATGGAACCTGTGTTTGGACATTTTGTTTTCCCCTTCATTTGCTGATGGGTGTGACTTAACACCAATTGACTTTCTGCTGTTATTTTGATACAAGTGTGAATAAAACACTGTTTTCCGCACCTTCTGGACTCCCTGTTGCCTCTATACTGCACCCGCACCGCCGTCTACCAGAGCGACTCCCCACACCTGTTACAAATCTTGTCATCAGCAAAAAGACTCACCTTACCATTGAGGCCTTCTGCAATTTCGCTGATAAAGATATTAAACAATATGGATCTCAGAACAGATCCCTGAGGTACCCCACTGGTAACAATACCATGGTCTGAATATACTCCATTGACTACAACCCTCTGTTTTCTGTCCTTCAGCCACTGCCTAATCCATTCAACAATATGTGAGCCCAAGCTCAAAGACTACAGTTTATTGATAAGCCTTCTATGTGGGACAGTATCAAAAGCCTTACTAAAGTCCAGATAAGCAATGTCTACTGCACCACCGCCATCTATTATTTTAGTCACTCAATCAAAAAAAAAAGTCAATTCAGTTTTGCGTTAAAACCAACGCTCATGTACACAGACCCATTGAAATGAATGGGTCCGGATTCAGTGCGGGCGCAATGCGTTTACATCACGCATTGCACCCGTGCGGAATACTCGACCGTGTGAGAAGGGTCTAAGGCTGGTTTCACACAAATAAGTTCAACACATTGAACACAATGCGTTTTGCATGCGCGTGGGAAAAATCGGCATGTTTGGTACCCAGACCCGGACCCGGACTTCATCACTGAAGCTCGGGTTTGGGTTGAGTATTCTGTAGATTTTATTATTTTCCCTAAGGGAAAATAATAGCATTCTCAATACAGAATGCTTAGTAAAATTTGGATGAAGGGGTTAAAAAAATTTTTTTACTCACCTTATCCACTTGATCGCGTAGTTGCGATCTCTTCTTTAATCCTTAGCTGTCGGCTAAAGGACCTGTGGTGACGTCACTGCGCTCCTCACATGTGATTGGACCATGTGATGTGACGTCACCACAGGTCCTTTAGCCGGCAGCTCACATGATTAAAGATGAGATCGAGATCAAGTGGATAAGGTGAGTTAATTTTATTTTTTTTAACCCCTCCATCCACATTTTACTAAGCATTCTGTATTGAGAATGCTATTATTTTCCCTTATAACCATGTTATAAGGGAAAATAATAAAGATCGGGTCCCCATCCCGATCGTCTCCTAGCAACCATGCGTGAAAATCGCACCGCATCCACACTTGCTTGCGGATGCTTGCGATAATCACGCAGCCCCATTCACTTCTATGGGGCCTGCGTTGCGTGAAAAACGCACAATATGGAGCTTGCTGCGATTTTCACACAACGCACAAGTGATGCGTGAAAATAACCGCTCATGTACACAGCCCCATAGAAATGAATGGGTCTGGATTCAGTTCACATCACGCATTGCACCCGCGCGGAAAACTCGCCCATGTGAAAAGGGCCTTAGAGTTCTGGAATGTATTTTATAACATTGACATAATGCTGTGTGAATCTCCATAGAGTCCAAATGTGTTTATTTATTTTATTTTTTTTATAGGTATGTCATACAATACAGAGGGTAGCGGTCAATATCTCAGGGTGATAACATGAAATACTTGGTCAAATCCATGTCAGTGCATCTCCAGGCATTTCAAGTGTTGGTGTGGGATGGGGGAGTGAAATAATCTCATAATAGGTTGACAACTTGTGTTTTACACTACAGAAAGTTTTTTTTATTAATCTTCATATTTGAAGACACAAAACACATTAGGGCTGAATCTGTTATTGGTGTAGATACTGCATTATTTCTAAAAACAATTGTCAATAGCATTGTCTTTAGTGTGTTTGTGGAAACTGAATGATAGTTGATAAAGACAGGGAGGCGTAAAGTTCCAGAAAACAGATTTGCAAACTGTTCCATACTTTGTGTAACTGTACATTTAGGCCCAAAAATATCAGGAACAGGGAAAGGTTCCAAACAGAAGACCCAGAACCAGAATAAGAGTAGTAGCAGCAGCAGCTATCCGACTAGAAGTAGTAGTAGTAGACCACAGTTATCACTGGCTTTGTAAAGGCACAACATTATCATTAAGGAGAACGAGGAACGCAGCAGGATGAAGTGGAGGTGACTTCTGAGTCTGATACTGTACCATGGTGCCAGGGGACACAGCATTCCTCCTGATCCTCCTCCTCGCATCCACAGAGAAGCCTTTTTAGTGGAGTTCTCAGTCTTCCCTGCTCCATTCTAGAGGGGTGCCTTCCTTTTTACTAAGAAGTAACAAGAAGACCCTACCATGTCCTGTGGCAGATACTCAAGAGGGTCTTGAGAGTTGTGTGAGAGCATTTGTACTGCCCTCAGGAGGAGGCTGGAGACCCCTTACATAGCTGTGTTGGTGGTGGTAATAATGGCACCCATAGCCATAGTATTTATGGTGGGGGAAGCAACAGTGGCAATTTTTTTCTTTATCTCCATTGCTTTCTACTGTTCAGGTGACAGCATTTGATTCTACCATCCTGGGAAAGGATAGTATTAAATACTGTATCCCTGAGTTCACTATGTCAATGGGGATCCTTCACTCTAAAGTTTGTTAATTTCTGGTTATAAGAGGATTACCTGTTGATGTTTTGCTCCCTTGGTTGCAGGTTAATAATCCTGTTATTATTTGGGAAACAGAGGAATTAGATAGTTTGGGTAGACATTCTACTTTGCCTATGGCTTTGTTGCAAGTGATTTCTGTGCAATTGTCTAACCTCATCAATGGGTTTCAGGATGTGTTTGTTAAAACTGTTGTATTTTAAGGGTATTTTTAAGTGACTGGTTCTCCCCTTTAATTCTGTTTAATACTCTGTGTAATAGCTTATAAGTTTCCCTTGTAATGAACTGGGTTAGAGATAGTATCCATCCCCCATCGTGCTGATAAGACCACATTCCTGAGTGATCTCAGAGACATGCGTGATGCAAACTGGAGAAGGGTCTAACAGGTTAAAACATTATGACACACATTTAGGCCTTATTCACACGTCCGTAGTGTTTATGGATCCGCAAATTGCGGATCCATAAACACACCCGGCCGGCAGCCCCATAGAAATGTCTATTCTTGTCCGCAATGGTGGGCAAGAATAGGACATGCTCTACTTTTTTGCGGAGCTGCGGCCGTAAGATCGGCGGCCTGCTCCGCAAAATCTGATGCGGAGAGCACAGTGTGTGCTCTCCGCATCGTTCCGTGCCCCATTCACAGTCAATGGGTCCGCATGTATTCCGCAGAATTGCGGAATACATGCGAACATATATGCGGACGTGTGAATAAGGCCTTACTTGGCAGACTCCCCTAGGCTCTCCATTCTTGGTAGGATGTGAGTATGATTGCCCTATTTGTCTTGCACACCCTGGTGTGTTGGTCATGTGCTATAATGGGGTAGACAGCCATGAGTTATAGCATGATCAATGGAGTCTCCACCCCATTTAGGCTAGTGATGTTTATTTACTTTTTATTATTCTGTATATGATTTGTGTTATTGTATATTTAATCACTTAGTAAATATATTTATTGATGCATCCTATAATACCTATAGTTGATGGGATGTTAAATAGAGATAGGGTAGCTTGGACCCGCCACTCCAAATGAGAACCCAGGCATTTGCGGGAATTAATAATCTGCAGATGGATTATTAGGGCTGCACGTGTTGTGCAAATCTGCTATGAGCGGTGAGTGGAGCTGTAGTAGACTTGGCCGAATCTAGCAAAGTTCTTTTGAAAGTTGTAGAACTGAGCTAATTCAAAAGAAAATCTGTAAGACTCTGTGAAGTAAGAGCTTGCAGACTGTGGACAGCAGAGCTCCTGTGATGTTGAGGGGGGGGGGGGGGGTCTGATGAATTAGAACACAGAATGCGAATTTACAGCACTAGCAAGAGAGCACCCAAGTGGTGGGATAATTCCATCCCCCAGCCGTGACAGAGAAGACTTAAGAGACATATAGTTTGCTAGGCAAACATTCCTTAGATAAGAGATGTTGGCAATGCAAAAGTGACCATGAAGAAGGGAGGGGGAGGTAAGGCTACTTTCACACTCGTGTTTGGTGTGGATCTGTCCATACACATCCGTTCAGATAATACAACTGCATGCATCTGTTCAGAATGGATCCGTTATTATCTTTAACATAGCCAAAACGGTTCCGTCTTGAACACCATTGAAAGTCAATGGGGGATGTATTGTGCCATATTGTGTCAGTGAACAAAAAAACTTTGCTCAATTGAGCTCAATTCACCACTTTTACCCTTAATATTTAAATCAGTAAAACTTCACTTTTATTAGTAGTTCTCTAAAAATGTTTGTGAGTTTTGACACACTTGTTAAAACTACTGCTCGAATTTGCACACTGCTATCGCACAGGTTGCTAGTGGTAACGGAGGGTGTGCACTACCCTCCTAACCTTCCCACAAGTTTGCAATCAGTGTATAACTACCTGCCTGACTAATCCTGCAGGGTACTCGGTGCTGTGAACATACACCCTAAAGTAAATAACTGTTTCCTACTGTTTCCTACTCAGTGTTTAGCAACTCGAGCAGAGCTAAAACCAACAGATTCTGTCCCCCAACATGTTTCACCAGATAAACTGGCGTCTTCAGGGGAAAGGACAGACTTGAAACACCATGCTGAACACTCCTATTTATAGTTTGTAATCCTATAATTGGCCAATAGTACCATTGGCATTAGACTGACAGTTTAAAGAGCCAGTGAACTGGTCAGGTTTAAATTTATTGGTTGAATCATTGGATGCCTGCCAGATAACGTGCTGCGCAGACCCAAGCTGCGCAAACACTTATTCCACACTCAAGTTGGATGACTGGTTATTGAGTAACTACCAGATAATGTGCTGCGCAGACCCTTGCTGCGCTAACACTTATTCTGTAGTCAGGTAAAAGCTACTCACTATATATGAATCACCCAGCAGCCCCTGCCAAGTCTGCCACACTGCGACTACACAAGCGCTGATACCACTAGTTCTTACATACTACCAACATGGACGATCCCCTGTTTACACACATATAATCAGGGGCAAAGAATGTAGAGGATATAAAAAAAAAAAAATAAAAATTTGAAAAAAAATTTTTTAAAAAGAGAAAAAAATATAAAAAAAAAAATAATAATTTTTATATCCCCGTCCATAGTACTAAATGCACCAGACCTGGTTGCAAAACATTGTAATGTCGGAGTATATCATCCTTAATAGGTACAGGCTTAATTACCAAGGTATCAGACACAAGGGCAACATAATGAACCAAGCGCTGCCTAGATACATCAAGACGCGCCTGGGTCCTCAGATAGTGGGCACAAGCTTAATTATAAGCAGTGTCAAAATATAGATAGTAACATGTTGAACAAACGCGCCTCGATGTATACAGACGCGCTTGGATCCCTCAGGTAATGTATATAAGGGGTTCCGAGTCCCCTCTCTGTTCCCATGCATACATTAATACCCAAAACACCAGAGCCCAAGAGTGTCACACTTCCACCTTTCTAGACAGGTACCATGTTGGCCTTAGTGACTCATATATATTATGTCATAATCTATAGTTTACGCTAGCTCAAAAGATCCCAGAGTGTTCAGCCTATATTACTCACAATTGAAATAGTGTGATCATATTTATTGAAAATACACCTAGATCGTATTACAAAACGACGAAAATGTGAATCCCTCATTGAGTCCATGTGGACTCAAACTCTCCAAACGATATATCCATTTGGCTTCTACTTGGTATAGGATTTTATCCAAATTTCCACAGCGTGGTCCTAGGTTTCTCTTACATAATCCCCAGAATTGCAGGCATGATGGATTTCCAGAATGAAAGGTTCTAACATGTCTTGAGATGCTTGTATCAGCCTTTGTGTTAATACTGCTTACATGTTGGCAAATTCTCCTACGAAATTCCTGTATAGTCTTGCCTACATATAATTTAGGGCACGGACATTGGGCGATATATATTATTCCTTTAGTTTGACAATTAATGAACTCTCTTATGTCATATTTTCTCTCATCTTTAGGATTGATATTGTGTCAGTGAAAACGGATCCGTCCCCATTGACTTACACTGTGTATCAGGACGGATCAGTTTGGCTCAGTTTCGTCAGACGGACACCAAAACGCAAGCGTGTCCGCCTCCAAAGCAGAATGGAGCCAAACGGAGCCAAACTGATGCATTCATGAGCAGATCCTTATCCATTCAGAATGCATTAAGGGCAAAACTGATCCGTTTTGGACCGCTTGTGAGATCCCTAAATGGATCTCACAAACGGAAACCAAAACACCAGTGTGAAAGTAGCCTAAGTGGTGTGATATGTGTAATACTTTTTACAAGACACAGAAAGGTGAAGATTATTTAATCATTTTCCTTCTTCTTTCCCAAGCAGCTAACTGTAATGTGGGAACCCAGCCTTCATTATTATATATGTGCAATACAAGTTAAGACCACGTGGCATATAAGATGATTTGAGTTTAACAAAAATTATTTTATGATTTCAACTTGACTGCTGTCTTATTATAAGATTTTAATTGATCACATCACAGATTTAAGACCAGAAGGCGTTGGAAAGAATGACAGAACAGCAACAGAGATTATCAGCAATTCTGGGTGTTGTATCTGTTTCCAGGAAAGCTGTGTAGCTGAGAGTCAACACAATCAGTGGAATTTGAATGAATGCAGCTTTAAGTTGCAGTTGTGTTGAATATGTGTGAAGTTGTGAAGAAGACTGCACACACAGCTCTGATAAGCATCCATCAGTCTGTACTTCACGTACTTCAAAAAAGAATTAATGAAAACGTGAATGTGTATGGAGTACGATATTTGCTTTTTTAATATGCACATTGGGGATTTTTCTTTTTCTTTGGAGATTTTTGGTTTTTATTGGTGCCAACATTTTTGATTGAGCGCTACATTTTTTTTATTGAATTCAATTAAATGTTACTCATGGGCCCTTCATGTGTTTATGTCTGTATTGTCGATCTGTTTGTTTCAATGTTTGTAGTTAAGTGTTATATGTTAAATGTTGTGCTAACATCAGAGATCTGTCTTCATGAACAGTTAAGACAAGAATGACTGAAAGAGGGATGATCACACCGTCCGACCGGAAGGGGTGGACTTAGATGACTTAGAGTGGAGGGAGGAGGACAGGGTGGATGTCACAGACACAAAGATAGCACTTGTGCCCATCTCCTAGTTGGAAGACACCCCATAACTTTAAAACGCTTTTACTTATCCAGGCTATTCTGAGAATGTATTCTCGTCACATATTGTACTTTATGACAGTGGTAAAATGGAGTCAAAATATTTAATTTTTATTTATAAAAAAAATACCAAATGTAAAAAAAAATGAAAAATTAGCTAATTTCCAAATTTCAATCTCTCTACTTTTATAATAGATAGCAATACCTCCAAAAACAGTTATTACTTTACATTCCCCATATGTCTACTTCATGTTTGTGTTATTTTGAAAATTACATTTCATTTTTTTGGGACGTTAGAAGGCTTACAAGTTTAGAAGCAAATCTTAAAATGTTTGAGAAAATTTCCAAAACCCAATTTTTTAAGGACTAGTTCTGTTATGAAGTCACTTTGTGGGGCTTACATATTGTAAACCACCCATAAATCACCCCATTTTAGAAACTACACCCCTTAAGGTATTCAAAACTGACTTCACAAACTTTGTTGACCCTTTAGGTGTTCCGCAAGAATAAAAGGAAAATGGGAATGATATTTCAAAATGTCACTTTTTTTTAGCAGATTTAAATTTTTCATCTATTTTTCTGCAATACATCAAGGGTTAACAGCCAAACAAAACTCAAAATCTATTACCCTGAATCTGGAGTTTACAAAAACACCCCATGTGTGATCAAAAACTGATGTATGGATGCACAGCACGCTTCAAAATGGAAGGAGCACTGTATGCCTTTTGTAGAGCGGATTTAGCTGGAATGGTAATTGGGAGCTATGTCGCATATGAAAACACCCTGAGGTGACCCTACAATGGAAACCCCCAAAAAGTGACCCCATTCCAGAAACTACACCCCTCAAGGAATATTTCAAGGTGTGTAGTGAGCACTTTGACCCATCAGGCATTTCACTAAATTAAGAAACACTTGGCTGTGAAAAAGAAAAATTAAAAATATTTTCCATAAAAAGTTGCTTTACACCCACATTTTTCACTTTCACAAGGGGTAACAGGACAAAATGCACCTCACATTTTGTTCCCCGTTTCCCCCCCAAATACGGCAACACCCCATTTGTGCTCAAAAACTGATGTATGGATGCACAGCAGGCTTTAGAGTAGAAGGAGCACCGTATGGCGCTAGGGGAGTGGATTTAGCTGGAATGGTAATTGGGAGCTATGTTGCATATGAAGACACCCTGAGGTGGCCCTACAATGTATACAGCTTTATCTGCACAAGTGACAGGAGAGGAGCAGGAGGAGCTGGAGGATGATGAGGCAGACTAGGCAGATGACCCAGACAGACCGTGGCAGTATGCAGTGGAGATGGAGGTAGGGAGTCCCTTCGATTCCCTTGTGCAAATGGCCAGATGCTTGCGTAGTGACAGCCACATTATCACTATTCGGCAGAGGGATGAATCTACTGAATCTCCACCATGTTAGACCATCGCTACCGGTCCAAAATGGGGGCCTTTTTTCCACCTGCTGAGAGGGAGGATAAACTGAACTACTGTTGAGACATCCTATGTAATCAATTGGTCACTGCTCATGTGCACCATCGCCCTTCCTCACAAAGGTCTGACTGGGGGGGCAATCTGGGCTCACGCTCCAATGCCATTACTGCTGGGGGAGGCAGGACCAGCACCAGCTCTATCAGCAGCAACTTAAGTCTTGAGGCTCTAATGAGCACTTTTCTTCACCGGCCAGTTAAAGAAACCACCCAGCAGCAGCAGGACATGGAGAAGAACCTGAACCAGCAGGTGGTAGCATACACTGTACTTGGACTGCACCCTGCCACCCCACACCCAAGATTCCCTGGACTACTCGGCAGCCTAACTTGATTTGTGACCGCAACTGACGGAGGACAAGCTTTCCTGCCCAGCCAGTAGTATAGCATCAGAGTGGGTGTTTAGTGTGGCAGGGGACATAGTTAACCCAAAGGGAACTTGCCTTTCGACATAGGGGCCACTTAATATGGTGGATTTGGTGATCTCTGTAATGGAGACACCCCTTTGCACTGGTTTTCCTTCCTTTGAGGGATATCTGGCTTTCATTGTGTTGTAGACCCAATACTGGGGCTCCACGTTTATTTTGCATATTACTGTTTCCCAGGGAGCTTTGCACTTTGGATTGCTGTTTCGAGACTCTTAACTGAGGCTCCGCGGTGTTTTTGTGGCTGGTCTCCCTGAGATCAGCTATTGTTTTGTTTGAGTAGTCTCCAAGGCATTGCTCCCGGTTAGCCAGAATCCTACTCCACACTGATGAGGGGCAACACCCCGAAACAGCTGTCTGTGGATGAATAACTGGCTTAGGTTTTCCCCGTCACATCCTTAAAGCTTGTAATAAAGCGGGATCTTGACATAGGGGCCACTTAATATGGTGGATTTGGTGATCTCTGTAATGGAGACACCCCTTTGCACTGGTTTTTGTTCCTTTGAGGGATATCTGGCTTTCATTGTGTTGTAGACCCAATACTGGGGCTCCACGTTAATTTTGTAGAAAATGTTGAGAGACTAACCTTTGTAAAGATCAGGCGTTGATCAGGCAGGATTTCCACATGTCGGTGCCTGATGAATCAGACCAGGTCATTTTGGCAACCACACCAAAACATTGGCCCGTTACTCCTGCCCATGTGTTTTATTATTCTGATGCTGCCACCCACCTGATGACACACACCTGCTGCCTCTGCTGCCATCTTCTCCTACTGCCACCATCTTGTGCTGTTACTGCCACTGCTGTTGCCACCCTCACCACTCTGTGACTGGGCCACTATGATGACTCCTCATGCTGTTGCCATCCTCACCACTCTGAGACTGGGCCACTATGATGACTCCTCATGCTGCTGCCACCCGCACCACTCTGTGACTGGGCCACTATGATGACTCCTCATGCTGTTGCCATCCTCACCACTCTGTGACTGGGCCACTATGATGACTCCTCATGCTGCTGCCACCCGCACCACTCTGTGACTGGCCCACTATGATGACTCCTCATGCTGGTGCCACCCTCACCACTCTGTGACTGGGCCACTATGTTGACTCCTCATGCTGTTAACACCCTCACCACTCTGTGACTGGGCCATTATGATGACTCCTCTTGATGTTGCCACCCTCATCACTCTGTGACGGGGTCACTACTGTCTCTGTTTGCTGTTTGGCCTTGTTAACATCACAACTAAGTTAACCCAAAATAATATAACATGGGGACTACTGGAGCAAATATCAAATTGGAAACCTCCCTATCCAATAAAACATAAATCTTTATTTCAACATTTAAAAATTAAAACCCCTACAATAATCACAAACCTAACATATATATATTTGTTTAATAAATACAGGATATCTTGAGGCAGGACTGGTAGTCGTCCTTTTTACTCACAGTTAAATGACACAGAAATCCAGGTGCCTGTAGCTATATGACGAGAAGTCTGGAACATCCACTCCTTTCCCTATGACTATCCTGCCAGCAGGCAGAGCACCTGCCCGAAAAGGGCAACCCCACCTCCTGGTGTCTAAGCCCTTTCTGAGTCCTGTATTCACCCTGAAAAATTACAAATGTCCTGCAAAAAGTAATAAGGTACCAATGCTGTGTTTCCCCAATACTCAGTTGGTTTGTCAGGGGACAAGATCACAAAAGGTATGCGTCTTTTGCACATCCCATTTTAGGGTGTTGCAATACCATTTTTTGTCCTTGCACCTCTTATCCTAAGAGTGCTGAAACGTTGTATGGGCACTTACATTTTTCCTTTTTGCCCATATCTTTTTGTGATGCGGGTGGCTTAGCGACAATCAGGATAGAATGGACATCCAGGCAGAACAAAGTACTTTGCCTGCCTGCCTGTCTAAGAATGCTTTTGCTGAGCACCACATTTTATAGGAAATTCAATGGGTTTTCTGCGGATCCTCTCACTCGGCAACAATCAAGGCGTGGCATACTGACCTTTCTGCTATACTACTGACACCCCTTTTCTTCCTCTTGCTGCAAGTAAGAGATATACTGTGGAATTTGCTGACCCATTTCTGAGCCACCCTTTCAGACAGGGAACAGATATATATGCACTCCTGCAGTGGACCTCTACACAGGTAGACAAGTTACCTTAGAGGGACTTCAACATTTAGGAGCAATAAGGTCCCTTACCTCTTTCCACTTACACCATATCCTACAATACACAAAGTCTAAGCAATTTCACCCCAGCATTTACCTTGCCAACTAAGTTTGAGGCTATGGTGCTTTCTCGCAACTCCCCACTCAGGCTAATCTCGAACATATACGATGCTGACAGAACTCAATAAGCCACCAGCTTATAGATATCTAGTTCAGGAGGAACTGGCCCTGGAGGTTTCCTTTTAACTTAACAAACATAAATATTTCCTTGCTCAAACAAGCAGAGTATACAGATGTGTGCGACTTCAGGAAATCTACTATAAGGTTTTAACACGCTGGTACTATACCCCTGAGTGATTACATAAGTTTTTCCCTCCTCAATGCCACATCTGCTGGTGGTAGGACACAGGCAGACACTTTCTACTATATATGGTGTCTGTGTCCAGCTATAAAACAGTGTTGGGACAATGTAAAAGATGCACTCTCGGAGGTCTACAACAGACAATTCCAATTCTCTCTGACTGCTTTACTTGGGCTATTTGTTGGTGTCAGATGAGAGATGTTTGGGATGGGACTTCACCTGTGTGCAGTAGCCAGAACACTGGTGGCCTCCCATTGGAAATCAGAAATTCTGCCACCTCTCTTACAGCGGCAGCTAAACTGTGATCAGATCTATAGATAAGAGCAGATAACGCATTGGGAAGTAGGTACACCTTTCCTCTTCCGCAGGATCACTTTATGGTAACATACTGGCTTGGAGTGACGCTGCTCATTGCTATTTCTACTGAATGTGTCATAACACTGATCGATGACAAAATTTGTTGCCTACTGTATAGAATGGCAATAGACATCCTTGTACCGACAATTACTTTCTGATATGTGTCTACAAAACTCCACTGTACGATTTTGTTTGCTTCTTATTTTCATTAAGATGTTTTTAGTAAAATATTTTAGAAACGAAGCAAAATATAATTCCACAAAACTTTTAAAATTATATATATATATATATATATATATATATATATATATATATATATATAGAGTAGGGAAGGTAGGAAGGCAGCACAAAGTCACAAGTGGGTGCAACTCCGGCTATTCGACCAGCACTCGGTCTGATAGTAGTATAATAGAAAAATGCCAGCAGCACTCCGGTATCTTCAAAAAGTGTAAAATTTATTCACCCATTCGTCAGACAGCGACGTTTCAACCGCTCCTTGCGGTCTTTCTCAAGCTATAGCTTGAGAAAGACCACAAGGAGCGGTTGAAACGTCGCTGTCTGACGAATGGGTGAATAAATTTTACACTTTTTGAAGATACTGGAGTGCTGCTGGCATTTTTCTATTATAATATATATATATATATATATATATATATATATATATATATATATACACACACACACATATATAATTTTTTATTTATTTATATTTATATGCCGGTATATGCTATGTACTGTTAATAGTATTACTACAAGAAAACAGCATAATCTAATGCATACCATCTATTTCTCGTTCACTTTCAGGTCTTGATCTGGGTCCTGTATCTGACCAGTCTCCTCGTAACCTGAGGCGCTTAAGTGGAGGTTGTCGTACCTTAATAGTGAAAAATATGCCATTAATACACGAGGAAGAAAAAATCGAAACTATTTGCAAAATAATATATATATATTAAGCAAAGAGCACAAGCAACCTGCTGCTAAACAATAAACTGCAGGAACATCTGGCTTCTTGATTTCAGGTCTTAAACCAAAAGCTCCACTTGGTATGCATTCCATGCATTTGGCTTATTTTAGCATGGTTTAAAAGTGCAGACATGCTGTCCTAATGTGTCTGTTTCTGCACTGGGGTGGGGAGTTTGTTGGCATTTTTTGCTTCTTATCAGCATATGTTTATTTATTTTTATTTTTATTTACAATAACATGGACTACATATGTAAAGTATGCATACATGACAGAATCGAAAGACATGGCGTTCAGCAGAATCTAAAAAAATACAGGTACAATATGTATAAGAATCCATAGTCTTTAGCCCAATCAATGTGACAAGAATATAGCTTGCCTGGGTTCAAATATGCCTGAAGAGGAAGCACACTGCAGCCAAAAAATCAAACCGAACAAAAAGGTAGACAGGGAAGGGGAGATAGAAGTGGAAGTATGTGGTGCCAAAGATCACCTAGTGTAATGTGGTGATGGGAGTTGGTCATAACAAACTGTTAAATTAGCACTAGAAATGTAGAAGGGCTCAAAATGGTGTGACCATTTCAGGACAGTCCCTGCAATGCCTTGGAAGTATCGAGTTTCCTACAAGTGACTTAAGAGAAGAGAAGAGGCCCCTTCATAACTTGCCAAAAAGTTTTAACTCATGAGAATGAAATCTCTTAATTTTGCCCATGGGCTCCATGTTTTAGGAAATTTCACATGAAATCTCATCTCTCTGTAAGCCAGTTTCTCCATCCTGTATAAATGATCACACTCAAAGGTCTGATTCGTTTCGATTTGTTTCTCCATATGTGCTGGCAATTTGTAGAAAAAAGGCTTTTTATAATGTGCAAATTACTCCCCAAGTGCCGTTCGTTGTACTCAGAAGCTTCACACTGTGTCTGCTATGCCGCACTTCCATCACTGTGACAGACAGGTCAGGTAGTGAGAACATTAAAGCCTGAAGTCTTGCGGGAACTGGTTCGGCACATGCACAGTAAAGGGGATGGAGACCACCTGGCAGATTGGCAATCTCAATCCAATTACTCTGCATATGGCAATTGCGCTTCCATAAGACTTCAGGGCTAGGCCAGGGCGGACATACCAGTGCGGGAGGGGGCCCCTTCTTACTGGCGGCAGGGGGAGATGAGCACTTCCATTGTGGAAGCGCTCATCTCTCTATATTCATCTGTATCGCCGCCCTTACAACGGCGATACAGATGAATGCTGAGGCGGGATAGGGGAGAGAAGTCTACCTTCCCCGGTCCTCTCATAGGCTGCAGGCCTAGTTGTCTGTAATATCAGAGGCTGATGTCATTGCGCCGCCTGAGCCGTTCAGCGAGGGACACAGGCCGGAAGAGGCCTGCATCACATCGCTGAAAGTGGCAAAGAGGTAAGTATATGTGTTAAATTTTTTTTTTTATTTACGCTTTGCTAGGGTTCCTATCTGCCACTCATGGGGGCATCTACTGGGGTCCCTATCTTATCTACTGGCACACATGGGGGGCACTATGGAGGAGGCGGAGCACTATGAAAGCCCTACGTTAAATACTGACACACATGGGGGCACTATGGAGGGGGAGGAGTACTATTGGAGCCCAATTTTATATACTGACACATATGAGGGGCACTATGGAGGGGGAGGGGCACTATGGGGATCTTATGTACTGGCACAAATGGGGGGGCACTTTGGAGGGGGAGGAGCACTATGGGGGGCCCTATCTGATATACTGGCACACAGGGGGGGCACTATGGAGGGGGAGGAGCACTATGGGGGACCCTATCATATACTGGCACACATAGGGGGCACTATAGAGGGGGAGGAGCACTGTCAGGGAGCCGTATCTTAAATACTGGCACACATGGGGGGGCCAGCCATCTTATATACTGGCATAAATGGGGGGCATTATGGAGGGGGTGGAGCACTATGGGGGCCCCATCTTATATACTAGCACACATGGGGGGAACTATGGAGGGGGATGAGGACTATGAGGGCCCTATCTTTTATACTGGCACACATGGGGACACTATGGAGGGGGAGGAACAATATGGGGGTTCTATATTATATACTGGCATACATGGGGGGCACTATGCAGGGGGAGGAGCACTATGGGGACCCCATCTTATATACTGGCACACATGGGGTGCACTATGGAGAAGGGGGAGAGGAGCACTATGGGGGCATCTTCTGGGGCCCTATCTTATATACTGGCATACACTGGGGGCTCTATGGAGGGGGAGTGCACTATGGGGGCACCTACTGGGGACTCTATCTTATTTAATGCCACACATGGGCGGCACTATGGAGAAGGGGGGAGAGGAGCACTATGGGGGCCCTATCTTATATACTGGCACACATGGGGACCACTATGGAGAATGGGGGGATAGGAGCACTATTGGGGTCGTTATATAGGAGCATTATACTGGAACACATTATAGGGGCATTTTATACTGGCACATTGTCAGGCACCATGGGGACAAGGGGAGGTGCACTATTGGGGTACGATATAGGAGTATTTTATACTGGCTCAAATTATAGGGCACTATAGGGACCTTGGCTCAACTGGGGGCACTAAAAGGGTTTTTAGTGCACACAGTAGAGGGCATTGGCACACATTATGAGGGCACTATGGGAACGCTGGCTCTACAGGGGGCACTAAGAGGAGGAATTTTTATATACTGCCACACAACGGGGCATTTTTATGTACTGGAGCACATTATGAGGAGGCCTTTTTCTACTGTTACACATTATAAAGAGAACTATTATTACCGGGGGCATTATGGTGGGCTTTATTACAGTTGAGGGACTATGAGGAACATGAATACTAGTATGAGCACTATGGGAGCATTATTACTTCTGGGACACAGTGGGGACATTATTACTGTAGGGGCACTATTACTACTACGTGTTGTCTGGTAGATAATTATTTCTATTGGTGGGACTTTGTGGCACTATTACTGTGGGGGGGCACCCTGGCACAATTATTTTTGGGAAACTTTATGTTTTCACTATTAGTGTCAGGAATATTGTTCCTTGGGCACAGTTATTTTTTAGGACACTGTGTGTCAATAATTATTGAAGGGGCACTATCTGTGTGTAACTAGTATAGGAAGCACAGCGGGCAAAGTATTGGGGGTGGCAGGATGGGGTGTTCAGAAAGTGGGAGAATGATGGAAAACTAGGAAACTAAGATGTCTGTCTGTCAAACTCTGCAGAGAGGAGAGATAGCTGAAAGAAATCATCATGGTGGTGTGGTCTGAAAGGAGAAGATGAGGACAGAGAACATCTACATCAAAAGAGATGTCACTGGATGTAAGAGGTAGGTGGACCTGTATTAGGCTACCTTCACATCTGAGGTAGTGATTCTGGCAGGCTCTTCCAGCAGAGATCAGCCTGCCGGAATGCTCCAGCACCGCTGGATGCAGACAGAATGCCCGCTGGCCTGATTAACTATAATGGGGTCTGGCAGAGATCTGGCCACGAGCTGGCAAAAATGCAAAGAATCAGCGGCACACAAACTGCTGCATGCCTAAGTTTGTGTCCAGCCAATTCCTTGCATTCTCTCCCGGATCAGGTGGCCAGAGCATAGTGCCGCAGGTGTGAAAGTTGCCTTACCCTGTATGTTTTGTATTGCTATAAGTAATGTTAAGATGGAATAGGTTAGGTTGAGAACTTGGCTTGGGGAGAGGGGGGCGACCCAGGCACATTCTTTGCACAGGGGTCCTCTGGTGTCTGTGTAGGCCCCTGATAGGCATAAATATGTTTCCACTGCCTAACCTGTCGGTCACAGCAGTGGGGGCATGAAGCAGAGAGGGAACAGAGCCTCTGAGTACAATTGTACCTAAGGGATAAAATGCATATTAAAAAAAGCCTTTTTTCTACAGATTGCCGACACATATGGAAATACCAGCGAAATCATCTGACTCTGCAGACAAGTACTGATCTACAGAGGCTGAACGTTTCACCTACTGGTAAGTGATGACAGATGCCCTTTAAACAACCATCAAGACAAGTATATTTCCAATACATGAGGACCAGTGAGGGTGCCATTGCCAAAAGCAGTGTCACCATATTGTTTTAAAAATAATAATTTAGTATGTTTAAAGAGCCAAAATACAAATCTCATGAGAGTTAGGGATAGATAAAGAGCTGTAGAGGTGATCTGGCATATCTGATTACAAAAAGGAACTGGAGGAGAAAAGATCCAGGCTCCGTCTGCAATCCCCAACATACTGGATCTACATTAAGGAACATTTTATGTAATCATAGGGGGATGCAGAATCATCTGGTGAGAACTTTAACCCCTTAGTTACCAGCCTGTTTTGGGTCTTACTCACCAAGCAATTTTTTTCATTGTCTCCTTCCAAGAGCTATAACTTTGTTTTATTTTTCCTTCTATGTAGCCATATGGGGGCTTTTCTTTTTTTTCTAAACAAGTTGACATTTTTTTTATTAGTGCCATTTTAGGAGTACACATAACTTACTGATTAACGGTTATTAACTCTGTCAGATTTTTTCGGTGGTAAGTTCTGCCTTTTTTTTTTTTAACGGCACTCCCCACTCAGGATAAATAACATTATAGTTGTGTAGTGTAGGTCGTTATAGATGCGGTGATACCTATTAAGTGGAGGAGAATCTATTTCAGCAATTATTTCCATTGAAAAGATTTTATTCGATGGAAAAAAGTTTAAAAATTTTTTTTTAACCATTTACTAGTCCCGTAAGGGGCCTATTATAGGTAATATTTTGATTGTTCCTAAAATACATTGCAATATTCCAATAGTGCAATCCATTTTTTTAATCAGATAATTTATATTAACGTTCTTATGAGCATTATTCATAAAAACAATATAGAAAAGAATACTAAAAAAAAATATAGAATCTTCCCATCCCCCCATCATACAAAACCGAAGAGGAGACAGCCCAAGCTATATCTCATATCATAAAATACATCTTCAGGTAAAAAGCCATGCTGTTCCTAAGTTAAGTTGATAGCCTCAAATTGTGATAGTCTATTTCTTTTTAGGTATACTCCATGCTCCAACCTGATTAGGTCATTCATTCTAGAGAGAAATTCTTGGCTGGTGGAGAGGCTCAAGTGCAATCTACCTGGCTGCAATTGCCTTACGGGCTTGATAAAAAAAAATCTGCAGTTTACTCTACATTATTCAGCTCCAGAATCCCCAGAAGGCACATCTGTGGACTCAGAACCAAATCAGTGGAAAACACACTATTAATAAGACTAACTATCCTTTGCCAAAAGGACTTTAAACGTACACACTCCCAAACCATATGTAACATATGATCATCTATCATACCACATTTGAGACAATAAGAATCTGCACTTATTCCTATCTTGTACATCAGTAAAGGAGTTTTGTGGACTTTATTAAGAAAGTGGAGCTACAATCTAGGAGAGGTAGTTCCAAGATGTTCGATCATTGAGCAAATCTGTCCCATGCCACGCTCCAATTTATAATTTTATTCTGAGAGGGAATGCTTTTAGATGTTCAACCAAAAGTTCTATCTAAAAAAGAGATAACTCCTTTTGCTACACATTTCCTTGCAACATACTCTAAGGATGGGAATTAACAGTAAGTCAACCTCATTTGTTTTGGGCTTCAAAGGCGTGGCGTAATTGAAGAAACCAATGAAACAATGTTCTGGGCAAATCGTACTGTGCCTGCAAACTAAGCAAAACTGTCTCATTAGAATGTAGCAGATGTTAAAATAGTACACCATTACTTTGCCATGCAGTAAAATCCTTGAACCTGAAAAATTCAGGTAAATGAGGATTCAGCTACAAGGGAGGGAAAGGAGTAAGCGCTCCACACCCAGAGGTACTTTCAGGTTTCTCCCAGGCGTTAACCATCAATAATATGCAAAAAAAAAGAGCCCCAGTTATGGGTCTACAACACAATGAAAGCATTGAGACTTTTAAATGAGGCTCTGCAGCGTTTTTGTAGCTGGTCTCCCTGAGATCAGCTATTGGTGTGTTTAACCATCAATGTCATGGTAGAAAATAAATCTCTCTGAGACCCTGTAAACCCCACCTCCTAACGCATTCAAAAGAGTAGGCTGCCCAGATAGAGACTGCACCAACCTCCGAGCTATAGCAAGGGCCTCAGGCACCCCCAGCTTCAAAGCTGCTG
>CM065591.1:203400173-203470121 GCA_033119425.1 Bufotes viridis
AATATGCAAAATAAATGTGGAGCCCCAGTTATGGGTCTACAACTCAATGAAAGCCAGATATCCCTCAAAGGAAGGAAAACCAAGCAAAGGGGTGTCTCCATTACAGAGATCACCAAATCCACCATATTAAGTGGCCCCTATGTCAAGATCCCGCTTTTTTTTACAAGCTTTAAGGATGTGACAGGGAAACCTAAGCCAGGTATCCTTCCACAGACAGCTGTTTCGGGGTGCTGCCCCTCATCAGTGTGGAGTAGGATTCTGGCTAACCGGGAGCAATGCCTCAGAGACTACTCAAACACAACAATAGCTGATCTCAGGGAGACCAACTACAAAAAACACCGCAGAGCCTCACTTAAGAGTCTCAACACGGCAATCCGAAGAGCAAAGCTCCCTGGGAAACAGGAATATGCTAAATAAATGTGGAGCCCCAGTTATGGGTCTACAACACAATGAAAGCCAGATATCCCTCAAAGGAAGGAAAACCAAGCAAAGGGGTGTCTCCATTACAGAGATCACCAAATCCACCATATTAAGTGGCCCCTATGTCAAGATCCCGCTATTTTTACAAGCTTTAAGGATGTGACGGGGAAAACCTAAGCCAGGTATACATCCACAGACAGCTGTTTCGGGGTGTTGCCCCTCATCATTGTGGAGTAGGATTCTGGCTAACCGGGAACAATGCCTCGGAGACTACTCAAACACAACAATAGCTGATTTCAGGGAGTCTCAACATGGCAATCCAAAGAGAAAAGCTCCCTGGGAATATACCGATTGTAGTCGACGATACAATCGAGCTTGAGGACCGTTGCCGTGGTACCTCACACAAGGACAGGAGAGATGCCGTTACCGTGAATTGTGGTCAGTACAAGGACATCCCTCTTGTCCTTATATCTGACCAGCAACAGGTTTTCACTGGTAAGGGCATGGTCTCACCCCTGGGGATAGGTACCTGAAGGAGGACGGTAGGGAGGCCACGCTGATTTTTTTCGCACAGTCCCACAAGCGGACGTGGATCTGGCGGCAAGGGACTGGAACAAGTGGATACTAGTATAAAAGTTATCCACGTACAGGTGGTAATCCTTATTTAGCAGTGGATGCATAAGGTCCCACACAAGTTTCCTGCTAACACCCAGAGTGGGGGGACATTCTGGGGGTTGAATACGGGAATATTGCCCCTCGTACACATGAAACTTGTAAGTGTACCCAGAGGTACTCTCACAGAGTTTGTACAGCTTCATGCCATACCTCGCTCACTTTGAGGGAACATACTGGCGGAAAATGAATCTCCCCTTGAACGCAATGAGAGACTCATCAACCGCGACCTCCCTTCCACGTACATAGGCCTCCACACATTTAGTCCCAAAGTGATCGATGACCAGCCTGATTTTGTACAGGCGGTCATAGCCAGGATCACCTTGGGGGGGACATGCTGCATTATCTGCCCATGTGCAGCACGAGGCCCCGAAACGTCCTCATCTCGGCTGCACTGACCGGTGTCCAGCCACCAGGCCTAGCCAAAAAAGAGCCCAGGTGTTGAGCAACGAACTGTTGGGCATACAGATTTGTTTGCTCCACCATCAGATTCACAAGGGGGTCACTGAAAAAAGACTGAAATAGTCGTATTCAGTTAATCCCACTGTGGGAATCTGGATTCCTGGTTGACCAACAAGATCAGGAATCACGGGCTGAAAATTCTCTGGGGTACACCATTCAAGTTCACAGGTAGGGGGCTCAGGTGAACTTATCTGGTGGGCCAGGAAACTAGTACGAGCCCCAGAGCTGCTCGTACTAGGGTGGTCCACAGGGTCCGTAGCATGGTGGTCCCCTTGCTCCGCCTGGGCTCATCATCATCGCTAGATGATGAGGAGGATGCTGATGACAAAATGAACGTGGGGTCATCCTCGTCCTCACTGGGGCTCTCGGAGGCAAGCTGGGCATATGCCTCCTCTGCCGAGAACGTCCGGCGGGCCATTGGGGAGTGTGTGTGGGTACGTGTGTATGTGCGTGCGTGTAAACTTTTATTTAGTGTGCGTGTGTGGGGTGGCACAGGTGTTCCCAGACTGTTCCCTAAAGCTAACAGGGGGGAAAAAATAAGAACTAAAAAAAAAAATATATATGTAAAAAGGGTTAAAAAAAATTCAAACTTGCTGATCAGCCGTCCAAAGCTGACCAGCGGTGGGGTGGGTGTTTCGCTAACAGTGGCCGGACGCTAAAGTGTGCCAGCCACTGTCAGCGTACGCAAAAAAAGACGCTTGCGCCCCAAAAAAAGGTGGGGGGCAAGGGGGCAAGCTGCAGCACCCCTGGGGGGTCTAGGGTCACACAGTTGTGCTGTGGCCCCCAGACACCCTAAGAAGGTGATGCAATAGACACACTTTTTTTCTTTTTTACTCTTACTTTCCCTATGTATCCCTGCCTAACCTAACCTGTCCCTAACCTCTAACTAAATACCTGTAAGGGCCAGATGGCACTCTGGATGGTCAGAAGGGGGGGTGCTGGGCACGATCGCTGCTGGGCTCTCCCGATGGCTGCTCTCTCCTCGCTCCTCTGACGCAAAATGGAGGAGCAGGAGGAGAGCAGAGGGAGTTGACGCCCGCCCGCCCGTGCAGCCAATCAGATGCGATCCTGTGAGGTGATGTCACCATCACCTCACAGGATCAAAGGATGATGATTGGTGGTGTGTTATCACACCACTGATCACCATCCTATTCCGGGTTATTGGGTCACCAGAGACCCGAATAACCCGGAAACGCAGCAAACCGCAGGTCTGAATTGACCTGCGGTTTTCTGCAATCGCCGACACGGGGGGGGGGGGGTCACAGGACCCCCTAGGCATTGTGACAGAGTGCCTGCCGAATAATTTCAGCAAGCACTCTGTTCCAATCACCCCACGCTGCGCAGCGGTGATCAGAAATACTCATGACGTACTGGTCCTTAAATACCAGGACACCATGACGTACTGGTACGTCATGTGTCCTTAAATACCAGGACACCATGACGTACTGGTACGTCATGTGTCCTTAAATACCAGGACACCATGACGTACTGGTACGTCATGTGTCCTTAAATACCAGGACACCATGACGTACTGGTACGTCATGTGTCCTTAAATACCAGGACACCATGACGTACTGGTACGTCATGTGTCCTTAAATACCAGGACACCATGACGTAGCGGTACGTCATGTGTCCCCAACAGGTTAAGGACACAGGGCGTACATGTACGCTCTGTGTATTTCCGATCACCGATGTGCAGTGTGCGGTGATCGGAACAAGGTACCTGCTGAAATCATTCACCAGGTACCTTGGGACAATGCTGACGGGGGTCCTGTGCGCTATAGGAGGCGGGAGGTGAGCCGGCGGGATCGCGATCCCCCGCCCGCCTCCTCTCTAATATTCATTGGTGGCCAGTGGGTATAGCAGAGTGTCAGCACATTGCTGACACACTGCTATAAACGGCTGATATCTGTGCTGTGATGGCAGCCGTTTAACCACGTCCATGCTGCGGTCCGTAGGGACCGCTGTATGGAAGCGGTTAACAGGGAGGGAGCTCCCTCCCTCTCCCATCAAGGGCTGCTCTTTTCTGGCAGCGGGTGATGGCTACCATGGCAACAGGATGCCTTCACAGGATGCCTGCTGAAGGCAGAAGTCTGATCAGACTGTATAAAGTAAAAAATACAGTACAATACACTATATAGTGTACTTTACTGATTTATACAGACATCAGACCGACTGGATCTTCAAGAACCAAGTGGGTCTGGGTCAAAAAATGTAAAAAAAAAGTGAAAAAAAAGTTAAAATAAAAAAAACACATTTATCACTGAATAAAAAATAAATAAAAAAAACACTACACATATTAGGTATCATCCGTAAAAACCTGCTCTATAAAAAAATCATATGACCTAACCTGCAGGTGAACACCATAGAAAAACCAAAAAAATAAACGGTGTAAAAAAAGACATTTTTTTGTCACCTTACATCACAAAGTGTGTATTACCAAGCGATCATAAAGGCGTATTCCTCCCAAAATAGTATTAATCAAACCGCCCTCTCATTCTGCAAAAAACGAGCCCCTACATAGCACAATCGCCCCAAAAATTAAAAAATATGGCTTTTAGACTAAGGAGACACTAAAACATGGTTTTTCTTTCTAAAATGCTGTTATTGTGTTAAAGTAAAATAAATTTAAAAAAGTATACATATTATGTATCGCCATGTCCGTAAAATCCTGCTCTATAAATATATCACATGATTTAACCCCTCAGGTAAATACAGTAAACAAAAATTTAAAAAAAATAGTGTAAAAAAACATTTTTGTCACCTCATATTACAAAAATTGTAATAGCAAGCGATCAAAAAGTAATATGCCTCCCCAACCAGTGTCAATCAAACCGTCATCTTATCCCGCAAAAAATTATACCCTACATAGAACAATCGCCCAAAACAATAAAAAAAATATGGCTCTCAGACTATGGAGACAATAAAACATGATTTTTTTTTTGTTTAAAAAATTATATTATTGTGTAAAACTTATAAATAAATAAATAAATAAAAAGTATACATATTATGTATCGCCGTGTCCGTAACAACCTGCTCTATAAAAATAACACATGACCTAACCCCTCAGGTAAATATAAATACGGTGTCAAAAGCCATTTTTGTCACCTTACATCACAAAAAGTGTAATAGCAAGTGACCAAAATGACATATGCATGCCAAGATCGTGCCAATCAAGCCGCCATCTCATTCCGCAAAAAATGAGCCCCTACATAAGACAGTCGCCCAAAAATAAAAATATGGCTTTCAGAATGTGGAGACGCAAAAAAATTATATTTTCAAAAATGCTTTATTATGTAAAACTGAAACAAGACCCCCCAAAAAGTAGTCATATTTGTATTGTCACGTCCATAACAACCTGCTCTACAGAAATAGCACACAATGTAACCTGTCAGATCAACGATGTGAATAACAAAAAATAAAAACAGTACCAAAACAGCTATTTTTTTTGCAAATTTTACATTTTTATCCATTTTTCCAGTAACAAAGCAAGGGTTAACAGCCAAACAAAACTCAATATTTATTGCCCTGATTCTGTAGTTTAAAGAAACACCCCAAATGTGGTCATAAACTGCTGTATGGCCAAACGGCAGGGCACAGAAGGAAGGGAATGCCATATGGTTTTTGGAAGGCAGATTTTGATGGTCTGGTATTTTGACAACATGTCCCATTTGAAGCCCACCTGATGCACCCCTAGAGTAAAAATTCCAAAACAGTGACTCCATCTAAGAAAGTACACCCGTCAAAGTATTCAAAACTGATTTTACAAACATTGTTAACCCTTTAGGTGTTTCACAAGAGTTATTGGCAAATGGAGATTAAATTTCAGAATTTCAATTTTTTGTTACCTTTCCTCAAAAAAAAAAGCGTAATATAGAGCAACGAAAAATCATATTTATCCGAAAATAGTACCAAGAAAATGCCACCTTATCCCGTAGTTTCCAAAATGGGTCACTTTTTGGAGTTTCTACTGTAGGGGTGCATCAGGGGGGCTTCAAATCGGAGATAGTGTCTAAAAACCAGACCAGTAAAATCTGCCTTCCAAAAACCATATGGCGTTCCCTTCCTTCTGTGCCCTGCCGTTTTGAAATACAGCAGTTTACGACCACATATGGGGTGTTTCTATAAACTACAGAATAAGGGCAATAAATATTGAGTTTTGTTTGGCTGTTAACCCTTGCTTTGCTACTTGAAAAAATGGATTAAAATGGAAAATTTAGCAAAAAATTGAAATTCAGAAATTTTATCTCCATTTGCCATTAAATCTTGTGGAAAACCTAAAGGGTTAACAACATTTGTAAATTCAGTTTTGAATACCTTGAGGGGTGTAGTTTCTAGAAAGAGGTCATTTTTGGGTGGTTTTTATTATGTCAGCCTCACAAAGTGACTTCAGACCAGAACTGGTCCTTAAAAAGTGGGCTTTGGAAAATTTCTGAAAAATTTCAAGTTTCGCTTCTAAACTTCTAAGCCTTGTAACGTCCCCAAAAAATAAAATGACATTCCCAAACTGATCCATACATGAAGTAGACATATGGGGAATGTAAATAAATAACTACTTTTGGAGGTATTATTATCTATTATAGAAGTAGAGAAATAGAAACTTGGAAATTTGCACATTTTTCCAAATTTTTGGTAAATTTAGTATTTTTTTATAAATAAAAATGAACTTTTTGGACTTAATTTTACCAGTGTCATGAAGTACAATATGTTACGAAAAAACAATCTCATAATGGCCTGGATAAGTAAAAGCGTTTTAAAGTTATCACCACATAAAGTGACACTGGTCAGATTTGCAAAATATGGCCTGGTTCTTAAGGTGAAATATGGCCGTGTCCTTAAGGGGTTGAAATAAAAAGTAAAACATATTGACCTGAATTTACCACGAACATGAAGTACGAAGCGTTATAAAAAAAACGTTCTAAGAATCTAAGAATCGCTTGTATAAGTAAAAACATTCCAAAGTTATTACCACATAAACTGACATGTCAGATTTGGAAAATGATATGCCTGGAAGGTTAAAACTGGAGATATCTGGGATGGATCCCAAAGAAACTATTTACATACATGTATAAAAATTAATAAATACATAGCACTTTCAGGTTTTAAAAATATCTAATACATCAACTATCACCTTTATATGTACTGCACAATTGCCAAGACCTATTGTAAAGAGCAACACCAGGAAAGACTTATGTATGGGAGCATCCCAACTGTCCCCTCACAGATGATGATGGCCAATCCGCTGGTTCCGATAGAAGATAAGTCATCGGCAGAGGGGTTTGGCAGCAGCACTCTCTAGCCATTGCAAACACATGCTATCACAAGATCTCATACAGAATATATGATTGTGGCATACAGATGCAGCTTTCAACTCCTCTGACGAGTAGGAAATTATCAGAAACAAAATGTTCCTTGATAAATACCTGCTGTGTTGGCCCATGTTAAGGGACCTTTATAAAAAACTGATTTTCTACCAACATTTGATGGATACCCACCTCTTCTTGCTTCTGATTGACCGACGTAAACTTGAGTTCTTTTGCTTCATTTTCCTTTGGATCAAATAAATATATATAATCTGATGAGTAGCTCACAAGGACCTCCGCCCCATCTTCACTATAGCACAGAGAGGTGACACGACAAGATTTGTTTGCAAGATGTGGGGGTGTAAATCGTACGCACATTCCCATAATTCCACGATTTGAGTAATTGCCTGGTATTGGAATAAAAATGAAAATGTTCATTGCATATTTTTAATAATGCTCATAAAATTGTTTTGTTTCTAGATTTTAAATGCTTAAACTAAACTTAGACTGTGATAGTAAATTTGAACACAGATTACAATACACTTTAAAGGGACACTACCATAAAAAATAAATTTAATCACATATTAGCAAGCCATATGTAAATATTCTAGTTATTTTTATTTAGTTCTTTTTTCCAGGAAAAAAGGGTGAATTTTTTTTGTACATATCTTTTTGAAGTCAAAGGAGGTGTAGTGGGTGGAGCTCCTGCAGACTCAACAGAGTGTGTGTGTGTGTGGGGGGGGGGGGGCAACCTGTGACTCATCACTCTGCATTGTGGCCATGTAAACAGGAAGCTCTGAATAACATAGTAACATAGTATATTAGGGCGAAAAAAGACATTTGTCCATCCAGTTCGACCTGTTTCCTGCAAGTTGATCCAGAGGAAGGCAAAAAACCCCTGTGAGGTAGAGCCAATTTTCCCCACTTAAGGGGAAAAAATTCCTTCCCGACTCCAATCAGGCAGTCAGAACAACTCCTTGGATCAACGACCTATCTCTAGTAGCTATAGCCTGAAATATTATTACGCTCCAGAAATACATCCAGGCCCCTCTTGAATTCCTTTATTGTACTCACCATCACCACCTCCTCAGGCAGAGCGTTCCATAGTCTCACTGCTCTTACCGTGAAGAACCCTTTTCTATGTTTGTGTACAAACCTTCTTTCCTCTAGACGCAGAGGATGTCCCCTCTTCACAGTCACAGTCCTGGGGATAAATAGATTATGGGAGAGATCTCTGTACTGACCCCTGATATATTTATACATAGTTATTAGATCTCCCCTCAGTCGTCTTTTTTCTAAAGTGAATAACCCTAATTTTGATACCCTTTCAAGGTACTGTAGTTGCCCCATTCCAGTTATTACTTTAGTTGCCCTCCTCTGAACCCTCTCTAGCTCTGCTATGTCTGCCTTGTTCACAGGAGCCCAGAACTGTACACAGTACTCCATGTGTGGTCTGGCTAGTGATTTATAAAGTGGTAAGACTATATTTTCATCACGGGCATCTATGCCCCTTTTGATGCAACCCATTATCTTATTGGCCTTAGCAGCAGCTGCCTGACACTGGTTTTTACAGCTTAGTTTGTTATTTATTAAAATTCCTAGATCCTTTTCCAGGTCAGTGTTACTATTTAGTATGTACGGGTGACTTGCATTATTCCTTCCCATGTGCATAACTTTACATTTGTCAGTGTTAAACCTCATCTGCCATTTCTCTGCCCAAGCCCTCAATCTATCCAGATCCCTCTGTAGCAGAAAACTGTCCTCTTCAGTGTTAATTACTTTACACAGTTTAGTGTCATCTGCAAAAATTGATATTATACTGTGCAAGCCTTCTACAAGAACATTAATAAATATATTGAAGAGAATAGGGCCCAATACTGACCCATGAGGTACCCCACTAGTGACAGTGACCCAATCTGAGTGTGTACTGTTAATAACCACTCTCTGTTTTCTATTACTGAGCCAGTTACTTACCCACATACAGATATTTTCTCCTAGTCCAAGTGTTCTCATTTTATATACTAACCTTTTGTGTGGTACAGTCTCAAATGCTTTGGAGACGTCCAGATATATGACATCCACTGATTCACCCCGGTCAAGTCTAGAACTTACCTCCTCATAGAAACTGATTAAATTAGTTTGACATGACCGATCCCTCATGAAGCCATGCTGATATGGTGTAATTTGCTTATTTTCATTGAGTTACCCCAAGATAGCATCTCTTACAAAACCTTCAAACAGTTTACCCACAACAGATGTTAAACTTACCGGCCTATAATTTCCAGGCTCTGTTTTTGGACCCTTTTTGAATATTGGCACCACATTTGCTATACGACAGTCTGGTGGAACATTCCCTGTCAGTATGGAGTCCGTGAATATCAAAAATAAGGGTCTGGCTAGGACATCACTTAATTCCCTTAGGATACGGGGGTGTATGCCATCCGGTCCTGGCGATTTGTCTATTTTAATCTTTTTAAGTCGCTGCTGTACTTCTTCCTGGGTCAGACAGGGCACTTTTAAAGGGGAATTTACTTTTACATTTTGCATTTCATCTGACAGTTTTTTTTCCTCAGTGAAAACAGTGGAGTAGAAAATATTTAATAGCTTAGCTTTATCCTCGTCGCTTTCTGCAACTCCCCCCTCATTGCTATGTAGAGGGCCGACTCCTTCAGATTTATATTTTTTACCATTTATATAATTGAAAAACATTTTAGGGTTAGTTTTGCTCTCTTTGGCAATTAATCTCTCGGTCTCTAGTTTGGCAGTTTTTATTAGTTTTTTACATATTCTATTTTTTTCCTTATAGTTTATCAGAGCTTCCTGGCTCCCCTCCTGTTGTAGTGATTTATATGCTTTCTTTTTGTCATTTATTGTTTTTTTTTACGGTTCTATTTATCCACATTGGTTTCTTCTTATTTCTTAGCCTTTTATTTCTATAAGGTATGCATTGATCACAATTAGATGTTACGATGCTTTGAAAAATCTCCCATTTTGTGGTTGTATTTTTATTTTTGAGGACTTTGTCCCAGTTAATTGGGCCTATGGCCTCTCTTAGTTGGCTAAATTTTGCTTTTTTGAAGTCCGGTATTCTTGTTCCTCCCTGTAGAAACTCTCGTTTGAAGGATAATTGGAAGGTTATTACTTTATGGTCACTATTTCCCAGGTGTCCCCCGACCTGCACGTCTGTTGTTCTATCAGGTCTATTGGTTAATACTAAGTCCAGTATGGCCGTCCCTCTAGTTGGGTCCTGAACCATTTGGGAAAGGTAATTGTCTTTGGCTATTGCCAAGAACCTGTTTCCTTTATGGGATGTACAGGTTTTAATTTCCCAGTCTATATCTGGGTAGTTGAAGTCCCCCATAATAACCACCTCATTATGGTTTGCCGCCTTGTTCATCTCGTTTAGTAATAGATTTTCTGCGGACTCTGGTATATTAGGTGGTTTATAGTAAACTCCTATTAGTAATTTATTATTGTTTTTGGCTCCATTTATCTCCACCCACAATGACTCCACATTTTCGTGTCCCTCACAGATGTCTTCCCGGAGTGTGGGCTTTAGACAGGACTTTATGTAAAGGCAGACCCCTCCCCCTCTCCGGTTTTGACGATCCTTTCTGAACAGATTGTAACCTTGTACATTAACAGCCCAGTCATAGCTATCGTCCAGCCATGTCTCAGTTATTCCCACTATGTCATAATCCTCCTCACACATCACTAATTCCAGTTCCCCAGTTTTATTAGTCAGGCTTCTGGCATTAGTATACATACATTTGAGAGGTTTATGCATATTTTTTGCCCTACACCTTTTCTTCTGAACTTTTCTAGTCCCTCCTTCCATTCCTCCCCCAGTTCTTATACAATTCAGCTGAATGGGACAAGTAGTGACTCTGATAGTTCCTGACAGGTGGTTTATCAACCAAAATTATCAAAACGCAGATATCTGGTGATTGTGTGGAGATTTGAAACTCCGACCCAGGATGCAGGTAGAATGAAGTGGCCAATGTACCCTGATTAAGTACTGATGCATTTTGTTCAATTCTCACCTCTTGAGTGGGATCAAATCAGTAAGCAAAACAATGTCCGGTCACGGCTAAAGAGGTCACTCTCTACATCCTTTGAATAATATGTATACATGGATGCCACAGGAGTCTGTAGTAGAGTTTCTGACTAATCTAAAGCTAAAAGTCAGATAGCTGCAGGATTTGAGTCATTAATTCCCACGATTAGTAGTAATAAAAAATAGTGGATTGGATTAACATCTCTATTGTCATCAACACAGATTTGAGAATAACATCTGTGATGCTGCGAAGGGAAATACAGAACAACTAAACTCTTTTCCAGTGATAACTTTACAGAACCGACTGGTCCTTGACAGCAGAAAACGGAAGGGTCTACAAGATCGTTGGAAGTTCTGTGTCCACATTCCGTACAACACTGCCCCTGATGGAAGGATTACCAAGGATCTGAAGAAACTGATAGACTTTATTAAATGAACTTATGGGGAAAATTCTGAAATTAATCACATCACGATCAGAATAATGTTTTGGGAACTGGTTCAGTGACTACAGTGTTTTTTGCCTTTGGTTTTAACAGGGTGCTGTATAGTCTTCTGTTAGGAAAATTGTTTAGGAAATGTTGAATTCATCCATGCCCATATGATGTATATGTGCTGTGCCCCTGTCAAAAAGTATTCTATCCTGAAGTAAATAAAACCTTGTTGATGGTTGCGGTGTTAAATAGGACAAGGTGAAGGCAAACCCGAAAGGGAGTTGAGGGGACCTGGTGAAGCAATAAGAAAAGTCCAGCGCTTCGCTGTTTAGGGTGTTGGGAGAGTACCTCACTTTGCCTGTTCGCCTTTGGTATATTTCCCACAAAAAGGAGGGATTTGTGAGAGATAGCATTTTTTAATATGAGAAAATCGTGTAGTACACATTTTTGTCCACAAGATGGCCATTATCCAGATTTGTGAGCCATGTGTGTGTGAGGTTACTTTAAAGGGGAGGGGGAATTAGATTACAGGTTTAAATCTACCTATAAACTCAGAGTTCAAGTTGCTGAAACCACTCCTATGAAGTTAAGGAGCCAATTACCTTTTCTTAAGGAACACCCCTTATGTGATGTCATGTCTACTATTTAAGTGAATATAGTTTTGAATAAAGCTTTCTTGGCTTGGGGGATGAGAATTGCTTTGAATGGAACCAACTTGTGTCTGGTCTGATTATGAAAGCAGTATGGTGTACACATGATTATATATATAAATTGCACTGACATCTTCTTTACGTCTCGTTAACTTAGCTTGCAAGTGTAGCTCACACTATGAGGCTGCAATGAAAACCCTTTTAAGATGGTACATGACTCCTGCTAGGCTACATAAGCTATACCCTATGACTTCCCCAATTTGCTGGAGACAGTGTGGCCAACCTGGAACACTGCTGCACACCTTATGGGCATGCCCTTGTATACAGACATATTGAGATTATGTTTTTCATATACTCTGCTCCATCCTTGATCGGCCTCTTAATAAATCTGCACACAGAGTGCTTTTATTTTTGGATTTAGATGATATTCATTCTCAGCCTGATGTACATATCATAAAACTAAAACCTTCATCTAGTCTTACCTCTGAATCACACGCCTGTGATCAGATACAAGACTTATGTCCAGGCTAGCTGACGGTGTGCAAGGCTATAAATAAATCCCCCTCCACGTGTCACTAGCTTGGTGGCCTGTAGGATTTAACTTACTGAGTAAATGACTAATCCCTATTTTAATGGTTAATAAATAAAGTAATGGTTTTAGTTGTATGATACGTTCATCAGGCGGAGAATCAATATTCAATATTTAGAATGTACACAACAATATCCTTTCTAGTGTGAGAATATTTAGATGATATTCCCCTAAAAAAATAAAGTACTATGTTGTAAAATATTAGTTATTGCTAAACTAGTACTTTCCAGGCACTGGAAAGAAACAGTAGCCCCTTCAAAAGAGGAAGTAATATCTGCTATAGTAACCACATATAAATATGAGAGAGCCCTGACCCCCTCCATCCTATCACCCAAATGTTTCCATCTCGCGTGGGACCCATGGATTCAGAGTGTTTTTGGGCAGAACAGTTTGACCCACTGCTCACACTCTGTCTAGATTTCTATCTGCAAGATATAATACGTCTCCCTAGAAGTAGCAATTCTAAACTATGGTCTGGCATGTTCGATATTGTTTACTGTTTTTAGATATTGTTCTATTTTGTTACACAATGTGTGTTGTCCTACTGCACTCTCACCAGCTGTGCGGAAAACCATTTCTGCACACTATCATAACATACGTCATGGTACCAGGTTGGCAGCATCTGAGCAGATGCCCTGGTACTCTATGATATAAAAGTGACTTGTAATCAGTATGTTTATATGCAATGTATTGCAAATGTCCTTAGGTGGCTGTGTCCACCAGACGTTCATTTTTCTCTGAAAATCCAATAAAAACTATTGAAACTAACAGTGACTTCCACAGTGCCCCACCCTGTTAACTGTGACCTTCACAGCCACCAGCCCCGATAACAGTGTTCTCCACAGTGGCCCGTCCCCACAACACTGACCCTCCACAGCAACCTGCCCCTTAAAATTGAACCCCCACAGCAGCCCACCCCCTTAACAATGACATCCACAGCACCTCCCCCCTTAACATGGCCTCAAAAGTACACTGCCCCCTTAATGGTGACCTTCACAGAACCCCGCCCACTTAACTGTGACCTCCACAGTGCTCTGCCCCCCTTACACTGACTTACACAGTGGCCTGCCCCCTTAACAGTCACCCCACAATGCCTTGCCCCCTCAAAAGTAACCTCTACAGTTCCCAGTCCCCAAACAGTGACTTTCACAGTGGTCTACCCCTTAACAGTGATCTCCACAGTACTCTGCCCCCTTACACTGACTTCCACAGTGGCCTGAACCCTTTACAGTGACCCTCCACAGAGATCTACCCCTTAACATTGACCTCCACATAATTCCAGAAGAGGTAGCAGCACACTATTGTTCAAATGGGTGCAAAATTAGGCCAATACGAACCGGCAGCAGGTCCACAGTATTACTAAAATAGAAAAAAAGCCAGCAGCACTCCGGTATATTCCAAAAAAGTGACAAAGGTTTATTCACCCAGTGTCCAAATAGCGACGTTTCAACCGCTTGTTGCGGTCTTTCTCAAGCTATGTGAACATGTGTTCAAACAAAGATATATATATATATATATATATATATATATATTGTGGTAAGGTGCAAGGTACCGTTGTCGACGGGAGGTATGTGTCACCGAGGTTCCTGGCCTCGGTGAGGTAAGAGCCGGGTTTTCTTGCGTGTCAGCAGCGGCTAGTGCTGTTTTGACACATTGCTATTTAGTTTGGCTGCAAAGCCAATCCGGGCCGGCTCTTACTGGGAGTAGGCAAAGAGTTGGGTGGGTGCCTACTCCCCACGGTCCAGGCCGGGTTTTCCCGGGCCTTTATAACACAGCCAGCAGCTGGGGATGTGTGTGGCGATTATCCTGGAGCTGGTGTTAGGCTGTGGAATCATCTGAGTTTGGGAGTTCTGATCCATTCTGTGCTGTGTGGAGTTCACGCTGGAAGCAAGAGCCCAAGCAAGGAGGAGTGCAGACGGCCTGGAAGCATGAGGTCGATCGCCTTGCGGCTGGACTGACAGCCAGGTGCGAACCTGTACCTAAAACCTCCCAGGTGACTGGAGCCTGTTTTGGACTGTCTTGTTTTCCCTCATGATTTCTTATGTGTGTGAACTAACACCAAGAGACTGTTTATTGTTTATTTTGTGCAAAGTGTGAATAAAACACTGGTTATTGCACTTTCTGGACTCCTTGTTGCCTCTGTACTGCACCCGCACCGCTATCTACCAGAGCGACTCCCCACAATATATATATATATATATATATATATATACATATATATACACACAAACTTTTTTTTTTTTTACGAGAACCTGTTTCTTAACTGATCTTGAGGCACAAGGGATAGCACCTTTGTTGCTAATAAATCCAGAATGCCTTCTTCCAAAGCCTGTTGAAGAGGAGCTGACTCCTGTACGGGATTATTTTTTAATGTATAAGAAGGGGGAGACAAGAAAAGTATACTGTAGCCATTTCTTGACAGATTTAAAGTCCACAGATTTGTAGAAATCTTTTCCCATAGCGTTTTAGTCTTCCCCATACCATTGTTGCTTAGAAGTTTCAGTGTTTTTGGGGGTTAAAGACAAAAACTCTACATTTGCTCCCCCTAGGGGCCTTACACTTTTCCAATTCTTCCCCCCAAAAATTCCTTTCTTAAATCTACAAAATGGATATTTTCTTTTCCTGTTATCTGAGGGAAAAGATTTTTACTAGCTGAGGCCTTTTCCAAGATTTTTTCTAAATCCTGCCCAAACAGCCTGTTTCCATAAAATGGAAAACTACAAAGCTTTAGTTTTGAACTAGTATTCCCAGAACATGATTTTAATTAAAGTGCTCTTATGGCGGGTTTGGCTAAACCAGTGGTTTTAGCTGCTATTCTCACTGATTCTGCAATGGCATCGGATATAAAATAAACTGCTTTAGGCATTATTTACACGTCAGTGTTTTGGTCAGTGGTTTTCATCAGTAATTTTGAGCCCAAACCAGGTGCTGCTCTAAAACACAGAACAGGTGCAGATCTTTCCCTTATATCTTATCTCTGTGTAGCCTCCGCTCCTGGTTTTGGCTTACAATAACTGATGGAAATCACTGACCAAAACATTGACGTGTGAATAAGGCTTTAAAGAGAGGAACAAACAAATCTTTAAGTCTATCATAGGGGGTATTTTCTCTTAAACAATCCGCTAGCTCAATTAACCACTTTTTTAACTACCTGCCGACCGCCTATTGCAGGGATGCGTCCAGGCGGCGGCAGGTTAGTTCCTCCTTGACGCGTCGGCGCGTCATCTCGCGAGAGGTGAGATTTGCTGGATCGCAAGTTATACTGCAGCAAAAAGGTACATCAAAGAGGTATATCAGACGCTGTTTTGTTAACAGCGTCTGATATACCTGCTACCTGGTCCTCTGGTGGTCCCATTTGCTGGGATCTACCACCAGAGGACCAGGTAGCTATGTAAAGTAGCACCAAGCACCACACTACCTCCCACCCACCCCCGCCACATATTAACCCCTTGTTAACCCCTGATCACGCCATATAGACTCCCTGATCACCCCCCTGTCACTGATCACCCCCCTGTAAGGCTCCATTCACATGTCCACAAGGACACCGGCAATGTGCTTTCCGCAGATCCGCACATTGCCAGAACTATATAGAAAATGCCTTTTCTGGTCCGCAATTGCGGACAAGAATAGGATATGTTCTATATTTTTGCGGAACGGAAGTGCAGACCCGGAAGTGTGGATCCGCAATTCCGGATCCAAGCGGGACAAAGTCTGTCCCCATAGAAATGAATGGGTCCGCAATTCCGTTATATATATCCATACTTTGTGTGAGAAATATCACTGTAAATGACAACTTTTTAAATTTTTTTATACAAAGTTATCAATTTACAGAGATATTTCTCTCACCCAACATGGGTATATGTAAAAATACACCCAAAAACACATTGCCCGACTTCTTCTGAATACGGCGATACCACATGAGTCCAATGAGTACCTTTAGGTTTTACAGGGTTGCTCACAATTTAGCCCCGCCCCAAAATGCCAGAACAGTACAAACACGCCACAAATGACCCCATTTTGGAAAGAAGACATCCCAAGGTATTCGCTGAGGGGCATAATGAGTCCATGAAAAATTGAACTTTTTGTCACAAGTTAGCGGAAAGGGAGACTTTGTGAGAAAAAACAATAAAAAATCAATTTCCGCTAACTTGTGCCAAAAAAATAATCTTTTATGAACTCGCCAGGCCCCTCACGGAATACCTTGGGGTGTCTTCTTTCCAAAATGGGGTCACATGTGGGGTATTTATACTGCCCTGGCATTTTAGGGGCCCTATAGCGTGAGAAGAAAAATGCGTAAAAATGCCCTCCTAAAAGGTACTCATTGGAATTTGGGCCCCTTTGCGCATCTTGGCTGCAAAAAAGTGTCACACATGTGGTATCGCCGTACTCAGGAGTAGTAGGGCAAAGTGTTTTGGGGTGTATTTTTACATATACCTATGCTGGGTGAGAGAAATATCTCTGTAAATTGACAACTTTGTATAACATTTTTTTAAAAGTTGTCATTTACAGAGACATTTCTCACACAGTATGGGTATATGTAAAAATACACCCCAAAACACATTGCCCTACTTCTCCTGAGTACGGCGATACCACATGAGTGACACTTTTTTGCAGCCAACATGCGCAAAGGGGCCCTAATTCCAATGAGTACCTTTAGGATTTCACAGGGCATTTTTACGCATTTGGATTCTCACGCTTTGGGGCCCCTAAAATGCCAGGGCAGTATAAATACCCCACAAGTGACCCCATTTTAGAAAGAAGACACCCCAAGGTATTCTGTGAGGGGCATGGCGAGTTCACAGAAATTTTTTATTTTTGGCACAAGTTAGCGGAAATTGATATTTTTATTTTTGTTTTTTTTTACAAAGTCTCATATTTCACTAACCTGTGACAAAAAATAAAATTTTACATGAACTTACCAAACCCCTCACGGAATACCTTGGGGTGTCTTCTTTCTAAAATGGGGTCACATGTGGGGTATTTATACTGTCCTGGCATTTTAGGGGTCTCTAAAGCGTGAGAAGAAGTCTGGAATCTAAATGCGTAAAAATGCCCTGTGAAATCCTAAAGGTATTCGTTGGAATTTGGGCCCCTTTGCGCATCTTGGCTGCAAAAAAGTGTCACACATGTGGTATCGCCGTACTCAGGAGAAGTGTTTTGGGGTGTATTTTTACATATACCCATGCTGGGTGTGAGAAATATCTCTGTAAATGACAACTTTTTAAATTTTTTTATACAAATTTGTCAGTTTACAGAGCTATTTCTCTCACCCAACATGGGTATATGTAAAAATACACCCCAAAACACATTGCCCTACTTATCCTGAGTACGGCGATACCACATGAGTAACACTTTTTTGCAGCCTGGGTGCGCAAAGGGGCCCAAATTCCAACGAGTACCTTTAGGTTTTACAGGGATGATCACAATTTAGCCCCGCCCAAAATGCCAGAACAGTAAACACACCCCACAAATGACCCCATTTCGGAAAGTAGACACCCAAAGGTATTCACTGAGGAGCATAGTGAGTCCGTGAGAGATTTTTTATTTATTTTGCCAGAAGTTAGAAGAAATGGAAACTTTATTATTTATTTTTTTTCCTCAGAAAGTGTCATTTTCTGCTAACTTGTAAAAAAAAATGAAATGATACATGAACTCACCATGCCCCTCCGCGAATACTTTGGGGTGTCTTCTTTCTAAAATGGTGTAATTTGGGGGGTATTTATACTATTCTGGCATTCTAGCACCTGAAGAAACATGACAGGTGCTCAGAAAGTCAGAGCTGCTTCAAAATGCGGAAATTCACTTTTTTGCACCATAGTTTGTAAACGCTATAACTTTTACCCAAACCAATAAATATACACTTATCGGATTTTTTTTTTTTTATCAAAGACATGTAGAACAATAAATTTATAGAAAAATGTATATAGAAATGTAGTTTATTTAAAAAAAAATTACAACAGAAAGTGAAAAATGTCATTTTTTTGCAAAAATGTTGTTAAATTTTTATTAATAGCAAAAAAAGTAAAAATGTCAGCAACAATGAAATACCACCAAATGAAAGCTCTATTAGTGCGAAGAAAAGGAGCTAAAATTCATTTGGGTGGTAAGTTGCATGACCGAACAATCAACGGTCAAATTAGTGTAGTGCAGAATTGTAAAAAGTGGCCTGGTCATTAAGGGTGTTTAAGCTAGGGGGGCTGAGGTGGTTAACAACCTAGCCACTGAGGTAAACTATATTGGGTTTAAACAGAGAAGCCACTGAGACCCAAGATTTTTTCAAACAAGCATCAATTTTTTTTTTTATCTATCGGGTCCTTTAAGGAACCTGTATCCTCAAATGGAAAAGCATTAGCATCTTTAGATAGTATGGCCAAGGAAACATTCACTTTAGGACAGGATACGCAAAATTGCTCATCCTCCTCCTCCTCTTTTTTTTTTTTGTGAATCAGTTATTTTTTTATAGATTTTCTAGGAAACAAAAAAATGAAATGTACAATAGCCAATGCAGCATACAATAAAAAGGTTAATGAACAATTAATGAACATGTAAGCAAATTATTCACATTCCACTACAGTGTTGGTTATCAAAAGGAAAAACCATCAAAGCACAATAGTACTATTGTACAAAAGAGTTCTTTCTAAAATAAGAAAAACACCCTAAAACAAAAAAAAACACCCCCATCCCCCCTACTCAGGCGATGGAACGGACACGGTACACACTACAAAGCCCACTATCCCAGGGTCCAGGGTGTCAACCCACAACTAGATCCCTGCTTTAATCCAGCGATCAGTAATACACCCATTACACACCGAACCGACTCAAACTGGATCAAGGCACATAGAGACTATGCTTCACATCATCCTTAGTAGAAAAGATCGATCAAGCCACTCGCATCCTATAATCCTTTCATTTGTCACAAATCTTGTCAAACTTTGCCACACATTGTCTCTTGGTCTATACACCTTTTTCTAGGCACAAGATATATGACATCCTGTTCAGGAATTCTCCTTTAGACGGAGCCTGAGGCCTAAGCCAGTATCTAGCTATTAATTTCCTCGCCTGGAAAAGTGTTGCACTCCCAGACGATAATGACGATGTTTAATGTCCAATAACCCGACCACACATGTTCTCGGCCTAAATGGGACTGTAATATTATAGGCGTCCTTAATAGAGGCAAACACTGCCGTCCAAAAGCTCGGGAGCTCTGTACATTCTCAAAACATGTGTAGCAGGGATGCAGGACTAACTTCGCATCTAGGACAAGCCGCATCTGTCCAAACACCTATCCTGTACAGCAGGGGTGCACAACCTGCGGCCCCCAGAACCAAGTTTTGCAGCCCCCGTCTTCCTGGGCAGAAGCACAGGTGATCATGTGATCAGCTAGGTTTCTGCCGCACAATGATGAAAGACAGACAGCTCCTGCCCTTGCACTGTAGCAGGAGAGTAAGAGCAGGAGCAGGTCGCCCCTCCCCCCCCCCCCTCGCTCCCCCTGCTGGAAGACATAGTGAGAGAGCAGCGGAGAAGGCAGAAGCTCTTTTGCAGCTTCTGCCTTCTCAGAGAGATGAGCGGATCGATGAGCAGCTTGGGCCAGAGGAGTGCAGAGCTGCAGGGTCAGGAAACCCTGATCAGCTCTGCTATCTATAAACCAACCAACAGGAGGCTAGTCTCCCCTGTAAGTGGGGCTCCTTTGAATGCCCCAATTACAATGGAAATAGTACAAAGGTCTTTCAGTGGCCTCTTGGCGACAAATGATATAGAAAAATTTTAAAACTAAATAAAAAGTAAAATACAAATAAAAGAAAAAAAGAAATAAAATATGTGGCCGAAAAATAGAATATTATAACAAAAATACAATAAAAAAAGGAAAAAGTGCAAAATAAAAGTGTTCACGGTCTTTTTATGATCATTTGGGGGGAAAAAAATAATATATTTTAAAAAATAGAAAGTTCTAAAAAAATAAAATACAAATAAAATAAAAAAAGGAATTTAAAAAGATAAAAATAAATAAAATACAAATAAAATAAAAAAATAAAAAGGAAAAGTGCAAATTAATAGTGTTCACTGTCCCTGAACAGACTTTTTATCACCTCTTGGGGGATATATTATGTGGCAAAAATATATTTAAAAAATAATAAACCAATTATAAAAAAAAATACAATAATGGATGGGCCACCAATATTCAAAATAACTAAATGAAGGCGGAATGACTGTGGTAGTGATCATTCCTCCCCAATCACTTTGCATTTGCATGTGTAATAGGCTGATGCAAACGAGCAACGATTAACGTGTTTTTTATTTGCGGCCCCTTGAAACAGAGTGATGTGACAATGCGGCCCTCAGACCAAAAAACGTTAAGCACCCCTGCTGTACAGGAATGTCCTATACACCCGGTGTATTAAAAACAGCTGGGACGTTCATTGTCCCTCAGACAGCGACAATTGTGCCAGAAGCGATTTCCATCGCTCCTCTGAAATCGACCCAACCTCCTCTTCCCATTTATGCTTAAAGTATAACTGTCAAATTATTATTTTTTTTTTACTATTGGATTTTGGTGATTAATATCACCTTGTTGGCCCTGTTTTAATTTCTGATTGTTTAATAAATAACCCCTAAAAGCCACCTAAAAGTCCCCAGTATTGGCTATTTTTACCTGAGATTAAAATCAGGTTGCTATGCTCCTTCTGTCTACCAGACATGAGGACGGAGCATGGCTGCGTGCACTGGGAACAGATAGTGAGTCAACATTGTAAGGGAATGTATAAAAAGCCAGGTTCTTCCTGACAGGAGATAACAGTGCTGGGCTGTGTGTGTGAACTTCTCCACATGCCTGTGCCTGGCAGACACTCCCTTAGCAGTGCTGGACAATGTACAGCACAGGGAGATATGCTGCTGCTCACTGTATAAATAAGAAGCCTTATCTGATAAGAGGAGAGCTTGTAAGAGGACTATAGGCTTCAGCCAGACCTGGGAACTTCACTGCAAGAACCCCCTATACAGTGCTGGTCTTCACTAACTTCACTGCAGGTGTCCTATGGATTAGCCTCAGGGCTGAGGGCGGCCATTTTAACAGAATAGTGAAATTGCAGTTTTATGCAGACTGGTTGCTAAGGGCTGAATCTCATTAAATAAGGGGTAAGTAAGTCTAATAGTTATTGATTCAGGAATATTATCATATTAGTAACTACATATATGAAAACTGAAATTAGGGTCTAAATGTGACAGTTATCCTTTAACTGCTAAAACATCTTGCTTCACTGATTTCACAAACAAGTTCCTGTAAATGGATGAAATTAATCCACACGATAAACTACTTGTGAGGATCTGCTGAAACAACGGTACTGTAGTACATTTCAACGACAGTGACTTTGCCTGTGCCTGGAAAGCGTGCCGTAATTGCAAGAATTGGTAAAAGGCAGTGTGTGGAAGGCCAAATTCACTTCTTAGCTGTTCAAAGGACTTAAAAACGCCTTCACTCTGTAACTGACATAAAAATCTCACGACTTTACGCTCCCATGGCGATAAACCATCTAGATGAAACAATTCAGGCAGGTGTGGATTTTTCCATACAGGAGAGATCTGCGGCACTTCTGCCCAACCTTAAAGGGTTTCTGTCATCAGGTTTACACATTATAAGCTGTCTGACATTAGCTATGTGCTAATGTCAGAGCAGCTTGATAATGTGTTTTTTATGTAAATCCGAGTTATATTTATGCTAAAAAAAACGTATTTTTATAATATGTAAATTAGCCTCTAGGAGCAGGGGGGGCGTTGCCCTGCTTCTAGAGGCTCTGTGCGCCAACCTGCTGCCAACCTAATCCAGATACTCCTGATAGCTGGACTTTGGAGTCTATAAGCCCCTATAAAAAGGGGATTTACTCTCTCACAGTACCTTCAGTAAGGACACCTGTCCCAAATACTTGCTGTAGGGTGCAGCCAGTTGGGGTACCCATCAGTAAACCCCCCCACCCCTGCCCCTGCAATTAACTTATTAACTATAAGCTGAAGAGTTCTGAGCTCCGGAGAGGGCGCACCTAGCGTGTTCACATTTTATTGGTTCCCCAAACAACGACAACAAACCGTGAAACCTTAACTAGCTATCCCACTTGATGGGCCAACACCGTCATTGGGACCAAATATTACTTTTCGTCTCCGGAAGCCCACTCGCCAGTCGGGCCAACTTGTGCTAACTAACTATTCATGAGCTGACAACTCGTCCCCCAAACCAATGTAGCGCATGGAGGTAATAGAGGGGGAGAACCACCAAAGAGACATTTGATCCAACGTATCGATGAACTGACCCTCCTACCAGCTTCTCCTTGGCAATCCCCTAACCACCCAGCAGGTTGTGGACAAATATTTGAACCCTCATCACTCGCAAATTCCTATGAGAAGCTCCCTGGCCTTCCAAGCTACCGCCTCAACCCAAGGAGGCAAATCACAACCAAAGCCTAACCTAATCAAGGGAGTTAAGAAAAATATGCCAACTATGGCCCCAACACTAACTGCTTCTCAACCTGAAAGTGAACTGAGTTTACCAGAACTAATCTCAGGGGACATCACTCGCCCAAACCTGTCTCCAATGACCTCTTCCCCACCCCCGCCAGCCACGGAAACACAACAGGCATCCTTAGTGGCGCAAAATGTATCTAAAGCTCTGCTTCCTCTGTTTGATAACGGTTTAGAAGACTTCCACTAATCTATAAACTCAGCACTGGCCCAAATTAACACTAATGCACCAAAAATTGCTGACCTAGGTGAGCTCATGTGAATCTGCCACAACTTCTACCGAAAAATCGATCGCCCAACTACAAGTCTCTGAACAAGCCTTGAGGGAAAAGTTAGAGGACTTAGAAAAGAGGGACATATGCAACAATCTCAGATTTGTGGACACCCCAGTAACTGTGTCAGGAGACAATCTAATCAACTACTTAAACACCAAACTACCTAAAGCCCCTCATCTGGATCTCCCTGCCGACCCTCTCATAATAGAATGGGCACACCACCTAGGCCCAGTGAGAGACAGCGGCTCCAACAGACAGCGCACCACGATACCGTGATTCTTCCACTGGTCCATAAAGCAAAAGATCCTAACGGCATACAGACGCATAACTGAACTCCTGATCAATGGCCAAAAGATCCTAATTTTCCAGTATTTTTCTGCGTTGGTCTCACAAAAAAAGGAAGGAATTTGTGCCCGTTTGCTGATTCTTACAAGTTAGAATTATACGGTTCCAACTCCTGCACCGGCCCAAATTGCGTATACAAGTTTCTTGTTTCAACTTAATCTTCAACACCCCAGAGGAGGCATGACATCATCTACGCACAAATGAAAGGAGGGTCTTGAACACTCGCCTACTATGATATATCTTATATATGTAAAATAGAATTTCTGTCTGTCTGTCAGAATAACTCTCTGGATCAACTAACCTTCTCTAGTAACTCTAGCCTGTAATACTATAAACTCCAGAAATACATCCAGGCCCCTCTTGAACTCTTTTAGTGAACTCACCATCACGACCTCCTCTGGCAGAGAGCTCCATAGTCTCACTGCTCTTACTGTAAAAAATCCTCTTCTATGTTTGTGTACCTCTTTCCTCCAGACGCAGAGAATGTCCCTTCGTCACAGTCACAGTCCTGGGGATAAATAGATGATGGGAGAGATCGCTGTACTGACCCCTGATATATTTATACAGAGTTATTAGATCTCCCTTCAGTCATCTTTTTTCTAAAGTAAATAACCATAATTGTTATAATCTTTTAGGGTACTGTAGTCCATCCATTCCAGTTATTACTTTAGTTGCCCTCCTCTGAACCCTCTCCAGCTCTGCTATGTCTGACTTGTTCACAGGAGCCCAGAACTTTACACAGTACTCCATGTGTGGTCTGACTAGTGATTTGTAAAGTGGTAGGACTATGTTCTCATCATTGGCATCTATGCCCCTTTTGATGCAACCCATTATCTAATTGGCCTTGGCAGCAGCTGCCTAACACTGGTTTCTAAAATTCCTAGGTCCTTTTCCATGTCAGTGTTACCCAGTGTTTTATCATTAGTATGTATGGGTGACTTGCATTATTCCTTCCCATGTGCATAACCTTACATTTGTCAGTGTTCTGCCACTTCTCTGCCCAAGTCTCCAATCTATCCAGATCCATCTGTAGCAGTATACTGTCCTCTTCCGTGTTAATTACTTTACACAGATAAGTGTTATCTGCAAAAATGTATATTTTACTGTGCAAGCCTTCTACAAGATCATTAATAAATATATTGAAAAGAATAGGGCCTAATACTGACTCCTGAGGTACTCCACTAGTGACAGTGACCCAATCTGAGTGTGTACCGTTAACCACCCTCAGGTTTCTATCACTGAGACAGTTATTTACCCACATACAGACATTTTCTCCAAGTCCAAGCATTCTCATTTTATATACTAACCTTTTATGCGGCACAGTGTCAAATGCTTTGGAGAAGTCCAGATATACAACATCCATTGATTCACCGCTGTCAAGTCTGGAACTTACTGTCACGGCCTCAGTGTTGTGCGCATGACGTGTTTCATGTGCATGCCGATTGCCAGGGGCAACGCGTTGTTGTGGCTTGTATGTGCTTTTCTCTCCTTCTCCTGGTTCTTCCAGTATCTGGTGCTTGAGGGGTTAACTTCCTGGCTGGGTGTGGCCACTAGGGATTTATTACCTGTGGCTCCCTGGCTGGAGTCAGTTTTACTTCAGCTGTGGTTGGTGCTGGAGCTCTGCTCCAGCCCTGGGCATCTCCAGCTACCCAGTTCTTGAGAGTCACCTAGTGGGACATTGATGTCTCCAGCGATGTCTTCCTTATCTATCATCCATGTTCCTCTACCTTACCTTTGTTGATGTTTGGTGTGGGTTTATGTTCAGGGAGAGGTGTACGTCTTGTTGTTGTTTCATGTCTGGTCAGTTGGTGTGTTTTGTCCGGCTTGAATGCAAGGCGTTTCCTGGTGTATTGTGCCTGCGGAAGTAGGCTCCAAGGTTTCCCGGAGGGGTGAATCAGAAGGCAAGTCAGTGAGCAGTTGCTGGAGTGCTGGTTCCTATGTGTGTCAGTACGTACTGAGTCCGGCATGGTGTTTGGAGTTCAGTATATTTGCATGGGTTCCAGTTCACCTTGGTGTGGTCTTCTGTTGTGCTGTCCAGTAGCTGCGGCAGGTAAGTTACCATGCATTCCGGGCTTCTTGGTTCAGTGGTTATCCCTACCACTGGATACTTACCTGCCGTTCCACTTGGCTTTTCATTCCCATATTTGTTGCTAGGCCTGTTGGAGACTCTGGTTCCTACGTGTCTTGGAGGAATTGGTTGTCTCCACCTGACTCCATATTGGAGGGACCATTAGGGTCAGTAGGGCCCAGGTTCGAGGATATGAGCCCCCCTACCATCGGGGGCGGTTTATACAGTCAGGAGGTCAGGGATAGGTTTTAGGGATACTTAGTTTGTTTCCTGATCCCTTATTCCTGATTTCAGGCCTAGTATCTGCTGACATTGTATAGTGGGGAGTTTCCCTCACTCCCCATCGTGACAATTGGAAACCTCATAGAAACTGATTAAATTAGTTTTACATGACTAATCCCTCATGAAGGCATGCTGATATGGTGTTATTTGCTTATTTTCATTGAGGTACTCCAAGATAGCATCTCTTAGAAAACCTTTAAACAGTTTACCCACGACAGATGTTAAACCTACCAGCCTATAGTTTCTGGGCTCTGTTTTTGGACCCTTTTTGAATATAGGCACCACATTTGCTATGCGCCAATCCTGTGGAACACTCCCTGTAAGTATAGTCCTTAAATAATAGAAATAAGGGTCTGGCTATGACATTACTAAATTCTCTTAGGCCACAGGGGTGTATGCCATCTGGTCCTGGCGATTTGTCTATTTTAATCGTTTTCAGACGCCGCTGTACTTCTTCCTGGGTCAGACAGGGCACTTTTAATGGGGAATTTACTTTTACATTCTGCATTTCATCTGACAGTTTATTTTCTTCAGTGAATACATTTTAGGGTTAGTTTTGCTCTCTTTGGCAAATCTCTCGCTCTCTAGTCTAGTTTGGCTGCTTTTATTTGTTTTTTACATATTTTATTTTTTTCCTTATAGTTTTTCAGTGCTTCCTCGCTACCCTCCTGTTTTAGTGATTTATATGCTTTCTTTCTGTAATTTATTGCTTTCTTTACAGTTACTATTTATCCACATTTTATTCCCATAAGGTATGTACCTCTCACAATTAGATTTTAGGATGTTTTTAAAAATATCCCATTTTGTGGCTGTATTGGATTTTTTCCCAGTTAGTGAGGCCTATGGCCTCTCTTAGTTGACTAAATTTAGCTTTTTTGAAGTTTGTTATTTTTGTTCGTCCCTGAAGAAACACTCTTTAGTATTAGTATACATACAATTAAGAGGTTTATTTATATTGTTTACCCTACACCTTTCCTTCTGAACTGTTCTAGTCCCTCCATCCATTCCTCCCCCAGTCCTATTAAAAAGCCCCCGGTCTCTATCTGCACTATTTTCCCATTCTATAAAGTAATTACCCCCCAGTCCCAAGTTTAAACACTCCTCCAACCTTCTAGCCATCTTCTCCCTCAACACAGCTGCCCCTTCCCCATTGAGGTGCAGCCCATAAATACGATAGAGCCAGGAACCCAAACCCCTCCTTCCTACACCAGTTCTTGAGCCACTTGTTAACCTCCCTAATGTCCCACTGCCTTTCTTGTGTGGCTCGTGGTACAGGTAGTATTTCGGAAAACACTACCTTTGATGTCCTTGGCCTAAGCTTTTGACCTAAATCTCTAAAATCATTTTTAAGGACACTCCACCTGTGGCGAACTAGGAGCGCAGAGAGAATACACAGAGGCAAATCACACGGAACCCGGCGTGCGGGGTGTTTATTGGGGAATGCAGGTGTACAAAGCAAGGTACAAAGGCCGGGGTTAGGTCCTGGGGGGTTGCAGGCCACAGGGAGGGTCCACCCAGAAGGTAGGCAACGGGCCAAGGAAGGAGTAGATCCAGAGTCACAAGGCTAGTAGTCCAGGGGTCAGAGGTGCAGCAAGAGGTAATCCAACAGTTAACCAGGCACCGTGTGAGTACATCCAGTAAGGGTAAAACAAAAGATCCCAGCAGGCTTTCCAGCAGCAGTGGAGCAGAACAGGAAGGGTTAAGTCTGTATCCCTTTGAATCCACAGACAGAGACCGGCCTCAGCGCAGCCTCTCGTCAACCATTCAGCGAGGAAGAGACCAGAATGCAGCCTTCCCCCAAACCCTTACAAAGGTCCCGGGAGGGGCCGGCCGGAGACGGGAGGGAAGGGGCAGTAGACAGGCTGTTGCTGAGCAACTAACCCCCTCCCCTCATGTGTCCTTTGTTCTGGGGAGGATTGAATGGAGGGAAACAGCAGACATGTCCTGGCTTGTCTCGGTGCCCAGTGTGTAGGTCCTCTGCTGTTCTGATTTGCGGACCTCTGCCTTTGAAAGTCAACAGGAGGTGCGGAGGATTGGAGAGCAGAGAAATGATCTCAGGAGCCCCCCTCTACACCACCTACCTCCTTTTTCATTGGTTACGATATGGACCATGACTGCTGGCTCTTCTCTAGCCCCTCCAAGTAATCTGTCTACCCGATCCGCGACGTGTCAAACTCGAGCGCCAGGAAGACAACACACCATTCGAAGATTCTGGTCTCTGTGACAGATCGCCCTATCTGTACCCCTAATAAATGAGTCTCCCACTACCAGCACTAGTCTGGCCTGCCCTGCTCTCCTGGTCCCCTGTTTACTGGAGCTGACATTCCCGTGACTGGCAGAGAAAGTATCCGGCTGCAGCAGTGCTCTCCCTGAACTGACATCCCCCTCATCTGCCAAACTTGCAAACTTGTTGGGGTGTGTCGGATCAGGGCTAGCCTCCCTGGCACTCTTCCCTCTACCCCGCATAATAACTGTTATCTAGCTAGCTACCTCATTTTCCTGAGCCTTCTCACTACCACCCTCCCCCACATCTACCCCATAGAGTGATTGCTCAGTGAGCAGCAAACTCTTTTCCAAATTGTCAATGCTTCTCAGTGTTGAAACTCGCAAGGTTAGATACTCGATGTGTGATTCCAAACTGGCAATTTGCTCGCATTTTGAACAAAGATATGCACCCTCAAACGGCTGTTATAGGACTGCATACATTAGACAAGCTGTGCACTGGACTGCGTTATCAATAATGGAACACATACTAAATGGGGAATACACAAGAAAAGATAAAAAATACAATATGGTGCAGTGATAAGAATGTAACCTACTGTAGTCTCCTCCTAAAGTTCCTGAATCTGAAGTCACGTAATCTAAAGTCACACACTTAATACAAACACACGGGAAATCGAACAAGCGAACGCTCACAAACTCGTGTTGTTTGTCTGCTTGTATAAGTGCAGGTCTCAAACCAGACTGCTTCTTTTCCTCTGGATTCAAAAGGACGTACCGTTCCTGAGATATTCCCATAAATGCAAATATGGCACCATCACATGACCTGCATTAGACAATAGAAGCCTGCAAGTTTTTCACTAATATCCCAACTGCTATACACACGGTCACATGATCCGTATTAGTAGGGCTGAATGAACCGACTCGGGTTTGGTTCCAAGTGGTTTCTTGGAACCAAACCCGAGTTCAGTACAAAGATTTTTTATTGTAGAAATTAATTTCCGAAGTTATTACATGAGGTCTTGCAAGACTTCGCAAAGTAATAACTTCAGCTCATCGGAGCCAATGCATTCTAATACTGTACGGAGCGCCCGCTCCGTACAGGGGGTGGGATAATGTGGAAATCACTGTTAAGGAGATGGTACTGTGGCGGTCACTAATAAAGGGGCAGGGCACTGTGGAAGTAACGGTTAAGGCAGCGGGATACTGTGGAAGTCACTGTTAAAGGGGTGAGCACTGTGAAGCTTACTGTTAAGGGGTCAGGGCACTGTAGAGGTTACTGTTAAGGGGACAAGGCACTGTGGAGGTCACTGTTAAGGGGGCGGGCCACTGTGGAGGTCACTGTTAAGGCAGTGGGGTACTGTGGAAGTCACTGTTAAAGGGGTGAGCACTGTGAAGGTCACTGTTAAGGTGCAGGGCACTGTGGAGGTCACTGTTAAGGGGATGGGGTGCTGCGGAGGTCACTGTTAAGGGGATGGGGTGCTGTGTGGGTCAACGTTAAAGGGGCGGGGAGGTTTGGGTCACTTAAGGGGGGCAGGTGGGGTGTTGTGGAGGTCAATGTTAAAGGGGTGGGCTGCTGTTAAGGTTAAAGTTAAGGGGGTGAGATGTTGTGGTGGTCACATATTAAGGAGGCGGAGCACTGTTGTGGGGGCCAGTGTTAAGGGGTGGGGGGCTGTGGAGTTCACTGTTAAGGGGGCAGGTGCTGTAGAGGTCACTGTTATGGGGGATACTGTCGATATCTTTTTTTTTAGCAAATCTTTATTTTAGTTATTAAAGATCACACAGCAATCAAAACAAGTTAGCATAATATTTATAAAAAGGTGGCAACAATGTCAAATGGCCATGTAAGCATAATAGACATTTTAAATAATAGTGTCCGTTTTACTAGAGATAACGGGAGGTAGAAAACCCAGTATTGTGAAGGTCAATAATAAAGGAGCACAAAACAAATGTAGGAATGCAGCTGAGTGACATAGAGGGAAATAAAGAATGGTGATGCATTACCGGTTGTTGATGGCGAGGTAGATTTCTTACTCCACTTACTCCACTGGATCCAAGGTGATCCAAGGAGACAAAAATTTGAGATATTTCTTGTGGGAAAGAGTTTCCCAACTTGATAATTCTTCTAGCCTGCATATTTCATGGACCTTATGGATCCATTCGCTTAAAGAAGGTGCCTGGTCTGATATAAAGGGATAAGCAGTTTCGCTGCTGAGATTAAATGGGCAGGTAATGAAAATCTACCAAAGGGGCAATGGCAGTCTGGTACTGTAGATTAGGAAGTGCTAATGAAGGTGAAATGTGAACTCCTATGAAGCAGATCTGATTGATGGCGGTTGATACTGCTGTTCCATTCGAAATTGGGAAGGAAGGGAAAAGCACCCCATTCACTCTGAACCTTGCATGAGGAGAGGAGTAAAGAGACAGAACTGCCGATATGAACTCAAAGGGGAAACCAATCTTTGAAGAGTGGCTTCCATAAATCTCCAGTCTACCCGGTCATATGCTTTCTCAGCATCAGTACTGAATGTAAGGAATGTGAGTTGGGTGTTGGTAGTTATAGTATATTCCAGTACCTGCTGAACTCTAAAGGTGCTGTCTCTACACTCTCTACCCCCGACAAAGCCTGATTCTTCGGGAGAGATCAAGTTCTGGAGGAAGGGGGCAATCCTATGGGCCAAGACCTTTGCCCATAACTTTATATCAGTATTCAGTAGAGAAATTGGCCTGTAACTCCAAGGGATTTCCGGGTCTTTGCCAGGTTTGGGAAAAACTGCTATATGAACCTCAAGTGCCTGTCTCACAGGGAGTGATTCAAAAAGAAGAGCATTAAAGTAAGACACCAGTTGAGGTCCCAAAACTGGCAAAAACTTGTTGTAATAGGAGGTTGAGAGGCCTTCAGGTCCTGTTGGAGTTGTTTCAAAGTTTCACAATCCTCAATGGACAGTGTAGATAAGTTGAGGGAAGAAAGAAACTGTCTTATATGGTCCAACTAGTGGCGAGGGTGCCAAGTGTTTCCTGCGGGCAAAGATTGTAAAGTGAGTGGCAATAAGAGGTAAAAACAATTGTCATTTCCAATGTAATGCTCAAGGTCTTACCATCCTGAGCTCTCATCTGTCTGAGACTGTTCAGTACGTTTTTTAATAAGTGCCGTCATAATCTTACTGCCCTCATCTCCATGTGCATAATGCTTATGTTTTACCTTGAGATAAGCCCGAGCATCCCTTGCATTTAATAGTGCTTTAAGCTCTACCCTCAGCGCCATCAAAGCCAGAGATCTCTTGTCAGTGTTTTCTAAGACCGCTATTTGTGACAATAGTGATATTAGCTGTGCCATACTCCGTTTTTTAATATGATATCCTAATGCAATGAGCTCCCCGCGGATGACAGCCTTATGGGCTTCCCAGACAGAGGTGGGCGAGGATGGTTTATTGACTGCAAAGTGGTCTTGGAGTTTCTTAGATAAAGAACTAATGTGGGAAGGGGTATCTAACAGTGTAGCATTTAGCCGCCATGTCTATTTCCTCCCAGACACTTTAATAATACTCAGGGAGAAAGAAACTAGTGCATGGTAAAATACGGATATGCAGTAAATATCTGCACTATTTACATCGGGTAGGTATCTATCAGGTATAAAAAAGTAATCAAGTCTTTGGTAAGACCTATTGGGGTTAGAGTAAAATGTGTAATCCTTCCTATCTGCATGCACAGACCTCCAGATATCGCTCAGACAGAGTTCTCGCAGATTCTCTTGAATACCTCTAAGCGCCTTATACGAGATGACAGATCTCTGAGTGGAGGAATCCAGGATAGGGTAGGATAGGATAGGACAACGTTGAGGTCTCCCCAAAAATTTGCCGGAAGCAAAAACCTACATAGTATGAAGTATCTCCCGCAGCCAATGAACCGTCCCTGTATTAGGGGCATAGAGATTGTACAATGTGACCTCAACATTTCCAAACATTCCCCTCAATAGTAGATATCTCCCCTCAGGGTCAGCCACCTCAGATAGTTTGGAGAAAGGAACATTTCTATGAATCCCAATACTAACCCTCCTTGAGGAAGAGCGGTCATAGCAGGAATGATACCAAGACTGATAAAAAGAATGTAACAGTTTGGTATATGCCTACTTTTGAAGTGTGTTTCTTGGAGCATAAAAACATCTGCCTCTGCTTTTTTCAGTATTTGAAAGATGCAGCTCCGTTTAACGGGACTATTACAGCCGTGTACATTACAGGAAGCGAAATTCAGCTTCAAGACTGCCATCATTTAGGCATTAAGATTGTAAGATGGATTTTACATCTGCCCCATGACCCAACATTCAAACAGTAAAACAAACTCAAGGAAAACAAACAAGGAAAGTACAATTAGAATAGCAGCATAACAGAAAGCTCCAGAAGGAGCTAGTATGGGGGAGGTAAACACGAAAATCTGTGTAACCTGATCTGCCCAAGCCACCATTAGGCAAGCCTATTGGGCCAAAAGAAGCAAAGGGGAACTATCCCATTAGTTAGCACATAGTATAGTTTGAGAGGTGTAAGCCATGCCTTTCCTCTCTGGGTCAGAGAAAAAAAGAGAAGGGAACAGAAGACACTATTACCCCACGTGAGGACCTAGCATTCAGCCATTAGAGTCCTTGTGAGAAGATCTCCTGGCTCTCAGGTTTTTCTGTTTCCGGACCGTCAACCATGCAGCCGGGATTGGCAGTGGAGGTAGCTCCTCGTCCTGGGACAAGGGCAGCCAAGATGGAACTTCTACTGGCGATAGATTTAGGGCTTCAAACAGCTGTTGCAAATACTCTGGCGTGTGGACAGTAATGCGCCAGAAGTGACAAGGAGGCCAAAGGGGAAAAGCCACCGGTAAGGGATCTTTGATATGTGCAGTTGATCCATAAGAGGTTTCAGGAGCCTTCTCTTCTGAAGTGTCGAGGTGGCAAGATCTTGGAACACATAGTTTTGCACCCTCCAGCAGAACTAGATTTATGTAAAATTGCCTCCGTGTCATGGAAACTTAGTAGTTTCCCAGGGGTTTTCTGAAGGGGGAGTCTTGGGGCGTAGCGCCCTATGTTATCTTTCCACAATTATGATCTCAGCACGGTCTGGGCCCAGTAAGGTCTTAAACAAGGCCTGCATAACGGCAAACAAGTCCTCTTTGTCCGCAGCTTCGGGTAGGTCCCTTATCCGAATGTTCCTCCTACGACTTCTATTCTCCTGATACTCCATCAGCATCAGGGAATTGTTTATGGCATTGGGGTGAGTCTCCAGGGTGCTTCTAACTGTGGAGTTGAACGTAATCAGAGCTTCTTTCGTCTGTTTCAGGGCCTCCACCAAGTCAACTATGTGGTGTATGTAAGCCTTGATGACCGAAAGGTCTACAGCAATTGGGGCTAGTACTCTTTGCAAGTAGTCTCGAGTGAGGGCTTAAGAATCACTTACCCCTTGAAGCATGGAGTTAGCCTTCACATCTACATCAGAGTCCTCGCTGGGCCCTCCTCAGCACCATCTTAGAGGCGCGTGGAGCAGACTGGGCCGGAGGCTTATGAAGGTATTTCTCCATGTCAGAGCGAGATTTTGGAGCTTTATGCGAGCCAGAGGAGTCTCTGGGGCAATCCTTTGGCTGGATCTTCACTATGCCACCGGAATAGTGCATAGGAACAGATTTACTAGTACCTCGGTAGCGGGAGTGCTTCTTTCAAGCAGCCGCCATCGAACGAGGTCAGGCTCCACCCCTCCCACTGTTGATATCTTTTAACGACACGCACAAACATTAAATGAAATAGATGAAATACACCCAAGCAAAGCAGGGTTCTTCTGCTAGTCCTTTAATAATTCTTACTGTTTTCTCCCCATCTCTTTATGATTCTACATGGACATTCTGATGTGAATGCCACTTTTGGTTAGCAATTAAATGTTAGGCACAAGCCAACTATTTGCAGTGTTTTTCTGAGTAAAATTTTTAGTTTCCCTCAGCTCTGTCCCTAGCTCATACAGCCATACCCTAACATGTGGGGATCCTCCAGCCCAGGACGCCTCCACTCAATGGTCTCCCCCCTTGCTTGCTGGGACAAGGGGTCCTCATACTCACAAAAAATTCCTAGATGAAACACTGTACCCAACCACCATGTACCAAGATGAGTATACAGTCACACACACTTGATCACACTTGTTATACTGCCCCCTATGTTAAATTATTGTCCTGGAATGTGGCAAGCCTGAACACCCCAATTAAAAAAAAAGGTATTGAATCACCTGAAGAGATTCAAGCCAGATATCACTTTCCTGCAGGAAACCCACTGGGGCTCAGACATGGGTAACCAGAAAACTCCCTGGTTGTAGACTTGTTACACTGCTTCACACACCTCAAGCTCAAGAGGGGTTGCAATCTTAACAAAAAAATTAAATAAAAAAAAGGACTGCCACACTCCATCGAACATATTACCCTCAAGGTAGATAGATATTTAAAAATGCTAATATCAAAGGTCACTTACACTCTAGTTAATATCTATGTCGCAAACCAACACCAGAAACTTTTTTTTACTACTATTTTAGAACCGTCTAATACTATAAACTGCAGAGTGATTTTGGCCCCTGGGGACACAGTCATGTAGAGTCAGTGAGATAAGGGTATGATCGGAGATAATCATATCATGGATATCTGGCTTTATTACTCTCCTCTGCAGTAGTATGGGACAGAAAAACATAGTCAATAAGGGACCACGTATTGTGTGATGTTGAATAGGCAAGGACCAATTGTGTGGACTAGGAGGTGAACTCCTGGAAGAGACAGGAAGACACTGAGGTGGAGCAGGATCCTATTTATTTGCCTCCTGTGCCTATATGCTGGAAGAAGGGTCAACGCCTCATCGTGGATAATGAATGAGAAAAAATGAATAAAAAGTGATCATTACTGCAGCTAGTCCACCCAAAAATAGTCCCTCACACAGCTCCGTAGACGTAAATATAAAAAAACTTATGGGGGTCAAAAAATAATTTGGCCTTGTTGAGCACAGTATAGTATAGTGATAGACCTGCTGCTTTCGTCAGACTGTCACTTCTGGGCTAGAATTCAGTACTTTTACAGTACTGCCAGGGTAAACCTCGCAGCACACCCCAGAACTGAAAGGGGAGAGAAGTCTAATTAAAATTGTGGCCCCACCCTCCCCATGGCTGGCAGTTTTAATTCCCATTCCTAATATCAAAGAAACCTGCCAGTCATGGGCAGGAGGTTTGCCCTATGGGTACTGTAAAAGTACAGAATTCTCGCAATAACAGCATAATGGAGGTCACAGGTTCCCTTTAAAACACAAGAAAAACTATAAAGATGTGGCATTGCTGTGATCATACCAGATTTAATCTCACGTGTCATTTTACAGCTGAGGAAATGCTGTAAAAATGAAAGCCATAAAATTTAGCGAAATTGTATATTTTTCCAATTACACCACATTTGGATTTTTTTTTCCAGCTTCCCACTACTTTGTTGTGCAACATTAAATGGTGCCACTAGATAATACAACTTGTCCCACAAAAACAAGCCATCATATGGCTATGTGAACGGAAACATCAAAATGTATGGTTCCAGAAAGCAAGGAGGAAAACACGTAAACAAAAAAAAGATGTCAGACCCAATGCAATCAGCTATTTATAGTCTATCCTGAGGATAGACCATCACTTCTTATAGGTTGGACAACCCCTTTAACCCCTTAAAAGGGTTGTCCGGGTTCAGCTGAACCCGGACATAAGCTCCCCTTCACTTATTTAGTATGACGTCACCAGGCTCAGTGCTAAGTGGAAGTCTCCACACAGTATATCATTGGTAGTAAAGAAAAAGCAAGAAAAGCTCTGATGTTCCAATCAGACATGGTAAAGGAGTGAAGAAGAGGTTATGTCCAGGTATCACAGTGGCTGAAGGGGTTAATACCCCATAATGGTTGAAGAGACGTGTGTGTGTGTGTGTGCGAGGCTCCAAAATGACTTTCTGCACAGGGTGTCTTGAAACCTAAAGTCAGCCTTGAATGTTATTGCTATTAAATTTATGTTTGCCATACCTGTTCCAAGCATACGGCGATCATATATTCTCACAGAACTATCTGAACATCCAACTGCAAGGTAATACGGTGCTGAAGGACATACAGTTATTGATGTAGCTGCACGTCGGCAATGAATTAAAATATCCTGCAAAAAGAAATTTTAAAAAAATTACAACTTCATTTACCAATGTACTAACTTACCTGTGTGATTTCAGAAACACTGCTCACTTTAAAGCACAACAGTCAGCTTATGACGGAATATTACAGCTTAGCTCTATATCCATACTCCTAGTATACAAAATCTACCCACAAAAAAGTATTGTGCCGTTTGGTTGCAAGGATCACTGAAAGAATACACCAGACACCTTGCTTATGGGTGTGGTGTATTCATGAGGAGAGCTTCCTCCCACCATCACTGCTTGACTGAAGCTAGATGTCTGGTGTTTTAGTGATCCCAGTAGCCATAGGGCACATGTACAGACCTGGAGCAAAGAAGTAAAGACATGGAACTGAGACATGCTGCCCTTCCACTTGGCCACATGTTAAGCTGATGGATGCAATTTCATAAACACCAAGGAGGAATTTATCATTACCCCTACACCAGTTTTCTGGTGTTAAAAGTCCCAAAAGTTGTTTGCTAAATGCTATTGTGACTTTTTTAGTGGCAACTAGAATTTTTATGCCTCCTTCACCAGGTTCCCCCCCCCCCCAAAAAAAAGGGGGGACGGCACGTTTATCATTATTTATGCCAGAAACTAGGGTAAATGATGACTAAAATCTACACCAGATACGTGCTGGAGTAGATTTCAGTCTGGACACATTTAATTCATAATGAGGCCTGCTCCAGCACTGCACAGAACATCAAGACCAGCGTAGCACGTCAGTCTTGATAAATCAGGGCCTAATAGTTTATATTAAAGCAAGATTCTGTATTCATTCTTCCACACCCTATTTATTTCATTTTATTTCATATTTTCAAATGTCCTTTGATGGCAGCTGCTGATTCATTTGTGGCTACATCGCTCATCAATTTTTTTTTTCACGGAGCAGCAAAACTGCTCTCTACATTAGTTTCATCAGACTAATAATATTTTCACCACTGCAGATGACATCAGAATCCACATCATACATGTTTCATCTACAGCTCTATGGAAAATTACTACACAAAGTGAAAATGGAATCAACCAAGTGCATCTACCCCCCCCCCCCCCGTTGTAATACATGCTGATTACTACAGACTCCTAAATAAGTGAAAATATGTATGTGCAAATAGAGGAGGTTCCACTACTCAAGTTACTGCTTTCCTCAGAAAACCCCTAGAACTTAAGTAAAGTGGAATTGTCTGGTAAGGGCTGCATATTAAGCTGGGTTCACGCCAGCATTTTTATCTCCACTGTTCAAGCAAAATAGCAAAAATATTAGAAGCACAGAAGCCTTCAAATTACAGAACGAAAGACCAAATAAACCCCAGTGACTAAAATGGGATTAGTGATGTTTCTGTTCGAAACCCCAGCATTTTACCAGACAAAATAGCGCAGAATTATTGAAGAAATGTGAAGTGAAGGCCCCTAATAGATCCTCAAACGCAGATGGGAAAATACTCTTACACCAGACATGTAAAAAAAATAATTATATATGTGTGTATATATATATTGGGAAAATATATACGTGTAGAGTATATAGAGGAGTCTCTCGCAAAAGGGGTATATCTGTTGTATAGGTACTGGCACAAAGAGAGAGCTGCAGCTGAAAGGGCAGGCCCTTGAGCTGCCAGCCTAAATAGAGTCTAGCAGGGCAATTGAAGGAATGAATGGGGAACTCTGGAACCAAGTGAGGTACAGGGTTGATTCTAGCTATATTGTCAAGTACTATATGATGTCAGATTTTTTTTTTATACATATTAAACATGGCTTAACACCTTTAAAATAAAAACAATTATTATAATCTACCGTAACTGTTCTCAGCACTGCCGGTCTGGTCCTCCCCCCGCTGATTGTATACAAGGATGCATTGCTGACATTTATTCTCATCAGCACTCTCATGCTACACACTGTTGAGCACAGTGAAATGCTGTAGCAATTGCAGTCTATATACCTGCATGTCATTACCGCTGCCTTGTATAAAACAGAAGAAGGAAAACAGGCCCAGCTGTGCTGAGAATGGCACGGGAGAAACATTTCAAAATATAACTGGACTTAGTATTTCAATCAATAGACCTGACAGAACTCAGATTTGCAGGTTGGGGGGACACCTGGGAAACAGTGACCATAAAGCAATAACCTTCCATTTGTCATTTAAAAGAATGTTTCTTCAGGGTGGAACAAAAATACCAAACTTACTAACTAACTGGGAAAAAGGCCTCAAAAATAAAAATACAGCCACAAAATGGGATATTTTTAAAAGTATCCTAAAAATCAAATTGTTAGAGGTACATACCTTATGGGAATAAAAGGTTAAGAAACAAAAAAAAACAATGTGGATAAATAGAAATATAAAGAAGGCAATAAATGACAAAAAGAAAGCATTTAAATTACTAAAACAGGATGGTAGCGAGGAAGTATTGAAAAACTATAATGAAAAATACAATATGTAAAAAACAAATAAAAGCGGCCAAACTAGAGACTGAGAGATTAATTGCCAAAGAGAGTAAAACTAACCCTAAAATGTTCTTCAAGTATATAAAAATGGTAAAAAGTATAAATCTGAAGGGGTCGGCCTTTTACAGAGTAATGAGGGGGGGGGGGGAGTTACAGAGAGCGATGAAGAGAAAGCAAAGCTATTAAATATTTTTTCCACCACTGTATTCACTGAAGAAAATAAACTGTTAGATGAAATGCAGAATGTAAAAGTACATTCCCCATTAAAAGTGCCCTTTCTGACCCAGGAAAAAGTACTGTGGTATCTTAAAAAGATTAAAATAGACAAATCGCCAGAAGCAGTTGGCATACACCCCCTTGTCCAAAGAGAATTAAGTAATGTCATAGTCAGATCCTTATTTCTGATATTTAAGGACTCTATACAGACAGGGAGTGTTCCTCAGGACTGGCATATAGCAAACGTGGTGCCAATATTCAAAAAGGATCCAAAAACAGAGCCCAGTAACTATAGGCCGGTAAGTTTAACATCTTTCATGGGTAAACTGTTTGAAGGTTTTCTAAGAGATGCTATCTTGGAGTTCGTCAATGAAAATAAGCAAATAACACCATATCAGAATGGCTTCATGAGGGATCAGTCATGTCAAACTAATTTAATCAGTTTCTATGAGGAGGTAAGGTAAGTTCTAGACTTGACCGCGGCATATCAATGGATGTCGTATATCTGGACTTCTCCAAAGCATTTGACACTATACCACATAAAAGTTTAGTATATAAAATGAGAATGCTTGGATTGGGAGAAAATGTCTGTATGTGAGTAAGTAACTGGCTCAGTACTAGAATACAGAGGGTGGTTATTAACCCCTACACGACTGCCATACGGCTATATACATGCTATCTGCACATATCCCGTGCCCCCAAATCCCTATGCAGACTAACCAATCGGAGGGTAGCAATGCTAACACTCTGCTGCAACGGGCAAAATCGGTGCTGGCACCGATCTAGGCCGTTTAACCCCAAAGATGCCGCGGTCAGCAGCCACCAGCGGCATCCATGGGGGTTAAGAGGGAGCGACCTCTTGCATCGGGCCGCCGCTGCTTATGACTATTGCAATGCACTGTATAGTGATCAGGCCCACTGGATCTTCAAGATCCAGATGGGTCTTGATAAATAAAATAAAAAGTATAAAGAAAAAATAATAATAAAAAAACTTTTTTTCAAAAAAAATACACGTTAGGTATCACTGCCTCTGTAACGACCGGCGATATAAATATATCACATGATCCACCCCATCCGATAAACACCATAAAAAATAAAATAAAAACGGTGTAAAAAAAAAGCTATTTTTGTCACCTTACATCACAAAAAGTGCAACACCAAGCGATCAAAAGGCATATGTTCCACAAGATGGTACCAATAAAACCGTCACATCATCCTGCAAAAAATTACACCCTTCCTGAAACGATTAGTCAAAAAATAAAGAAGCTATGGATCTCAGACAATGAAGGCACTAAAATATATTTTTTGGGGTTTCAAAAATGCTATTATAGTGTAAAACTTAAATAAATAAGAAAAAGTATACATATTAGGTATTGGGCCGTCTGTAATGATCTTCTCTATAAAAATGTCACATGGCCTAACCCCTCAGGTGAACACTGTAAAAATAAATAAATAAAAACAATTTTTTTGTCACCTTGCCTTATAAAGTGTAAAAATGAATGATCAAAAAATCATGTGTACCCAAAAATGGTACCAATAAAAACATCAACACTTTCGGCAGAAAAATAAAAAAAATAAGGCGTTTAGAAAATGGAGACACAAAAACATATTTTTTTAAAATGCTTTATTATGTAAAATTGAAAAAAAGAAAGTAGACATATTTGATATAATTGCATCTGTAACCTGCTCTATAAAAATAGCACATGATATACCCTGTCAGATGAATGTTGTAAAAATAAAAAACGTGCCAAAACAGCCATTTTCTACGCCCTGCCGTGTGCCCTTACATCAATTTACGACCACATGTGGGGTGTTTCTGTAAACTGCAGAATCAGGGTAATAAATATTGAGTTTTGTTTGGCTGTTAACCCTTGATCTGTTAAAGAAAAAAATGGATTAAAATGGAAAATCTGCCAAAAAAGTGAAATTTAGAAATTTCATCTCCATTTTCCTTTCATTCTTGTGGAACACCTAAAGGGTTAACAAAGTTTGTAAAATCAGTTTTGAGTAACTTGAGGTATAGTTTCTACAATGGGGTCATTTATGGAGGGTTTCCACTATGTAAGCACCACAAAGTGACTTCAGAACTGAACTGGTCCTTAAAAAGTGGGTTTCGGAAATTTTCTTAAAAATTTTAAGAACTGCTTCTAAAATTCTAAGGCCTCTTTCACACGGGCGTCATGTTTGACGGCCGGATAAGAGGCGGGTGCGTTGCGGGAATATGCGTGTTTTTTCCCCGCGGGTGCAAACGTTTGTGATGCGTTTTGCACGCGCGTGAGAAAAATCGCCATGTTTGGTACCCTGACCCGAAGCCGGACTTCATCACTAAAGTCCAGTTTCGGGTCTTCTGGAGAATTGATTATTTTCCCTTATAACATGGTTATAAGATCTCAAGGACCTGTGATGACGTCACATCACATGGTCCATCACCATGGTAAGATGGACCATGTGATTGGACCATGTGATGTGACGTCATCACAGGTCCTTTAGTTGTTAGCTGATGCTGGAAAAGAGAAGACAGATCGCAACTACGCGATCAAGTGGCTAAGGTAAGTTAACTTTTATTATTTTTAACCCCTTCCACTTCATTTTACTATGCATTCTTTATTAAGAATGCTATTATTTCCCCTTATAACCATGTTATAAGGGAAAATAATAAAGATCGGTTCCCGTTGCTAAGCAACCATGCGGGAAAATCTCAACGCATCCGCACTTGCTTGCGGATGCTTGCGATTTTCCCGCAGCCCCATTCACTTCTATGGGGCCTGCGTTGGTGAAAAACGCACAAGATAGAGCATGCTGCGATTTTCACGCAACGCAGAAGTGATGCGTGAAAATCACCGCTCATGTGCACAGCCCCATAGAAATGAATGGGTCCGGATTCAGTGCGGGTGCAATGCGTCCTCCTAACGCATTGCACCCGCGCGGAAAACTCGCCCGTGTGAAAGGGGCCTAAGCCTTCCAACGTCCTAAAAAACATAAAATGACACTTACAAAATTATGCCAACATAAAGTAGACATATGGGAAATGTTAAGTAATAAATATTTTATGAGGTATCACTTTCTGTTTTAAAATTAGAGAAATAGAAATTTTGAAAATTGCGAAATTTGGGATTTTTTTTTATAAATAAAGGTGAAATATATTGACTCAAATTTATGACTGTCATGAAGTACAATGTGTCACAAAAAAATCTCAGAATGGTTTGGGAAAGTAAAAGCGTTCCAAAGTTATTACCACACAAAAGTGACACAAGTCAGATTTGCTAAATTAGACGTGGCCACAGGGGCATCAATGACCCTTGGTCATTAAATGGTTAATGGTAGTGTGGGGGGTTAGCTCTGGTCTCGGGGATCATTCACACAAACTTCCTTCCGGACAACGGACTTCATGTCCAAACAGTGCATTTATTTGGCAGTCTTCTCAAACAAAACAACATAAATGAACACCTGCCCGTCTAGGCACTACCTAATACATAAGATATCGCTGACTCACCTAAGACCCCATTCACACACACGGGAACCCATGCGGCTTTCCCAGCCGAACGTCCATGAATTGTGGCTAGCACCTAGCCCCGTGGCCCCTCAGCCCTCCTCAGCTGAGATCACGTTCCCAAAGCCTCACCAGGACTCTGCTACACAAAAACACTCTCTCCCAGAGTGACACACCTTGTCCAGCAGCAGGACTAAATAGACATGGACCTGTCCGAAACCCCGGACTGGAGCATGGGGAACAGGCACCCACCCAGCACATTACCTGTTCCCAGTCAAAGCCCGCCCTGGAACTAGCTGAGCCAGCTATACTAATACTATACTTAACTTGGGGCTTTCACTCCACCAAGGCCAGGCACCTTGGTGACACGCTCTCGGTGCAAACAGCCCTGTCTGACGGTTTCCCTGGGGCTTCACCGCACACATCAGTGTTCACATTGCCACATATCCCCCTCTGTTCACACCTGTGGGGGTGAACACATACACCAACCGGATGCTCATGACAGGGCATCCGCCCTTTTCTAGCGTCTGTCTCAACATTCTCTCTGGAAGATGTGGTCGGCGTCATCATTTCCCCTTTATTTTGCCATACCCAAGCCAGCAAGGCTTGGTTTGTCACCCACATTGACCTCTTGCCCAAGAGATAGTGTCTAAGAGGTTCCCGTTTCCATGTGACAGGCAGACCCTTTCTTTCTATTTTTTTATCTCTCTCTCCCTTTTTCTTACACAGCTGCTTCAACCGAGCACGCTTCTTAAGACTTGCCTCTTTTTGTCTCTTTATTTTATCAACAGACAGCGTCTTTCTTTTTCCTTTACTCCCCACAGGGGTTACGTCAAGTTTGGCTCCAATTTCAGAGTCTTCTGCTTCTTCAGTGGCACGCCCCACTTCAGCAGATTCTTCTTCATCCTTCTCTTTGGTCTCTGGAACATACCAGGATTTCTCCACTCCAACTCATCGGCCTTAGCTTCTTCAGCCTTTGAGTCTCTTTTGGAGTCTTCATTCAGTTGATTAGCCTTCTCATCCTTCTTGGACACGGCATCATATACTTGATTTCTTAACTCCTCCTCTTTCTCATCATGGTTGGAGGTACGGGGGACATCAGGGTCTTCACCAGACTCGTCGTCTTCTGGCAATTCCTGCAGAGATTCACCCGGATATGGTTCTCCCTTCGGATAGGATTCAGGAGAGCCAGCCCATCGGAGTAGACAGGACCCTCATACTGGTCGTCGGTCCCCCGTGTTTCTTCCCCAGCAGACTGCTGGCTTTCTGGAAGGCATTGACAGCAGAGGAATGTCTCTCATGACCAGGTCCTGGCCACACACCGCCACGAGTCCCTGGGCTTTTGCATCTACCTCAGCACCTTCATCTGGTTCAGCAGATACCTCATCCATCTTCTTCTCTGCCTCGGCTGGCACCACAGCGCCACCATCTCCAGACCCATTCTTAACAGGCTCTGCCTTCTTGGCATCTTTTAGAGGATCTTCCTCTTCAGGTATCTCATTTTCTTCCACCTGCTGTGCAGGAGCACGCTTAGGCCTCTCCAACTCATAGACTTTATCTTTTGAGCTCCTGAGAACTTCCATCTCTGCTCTGAGTTGCTTGTTCAGCCTCTCCAATTCATCTCGCTCCTTAAGCGCTTTTTCAAGGGCTCTAGCCAAGGAGATGGCCTTGGACTTTTTCTCCAGAGCATCAGCCTCTGCTCGGTCACGTTCTTCGGCATATCGGGCCGCAACATATTTCTCTGCAGCCAGGAGCTGGTCAAACTTCTTCTGTTTCTTCTCCAATCTAGACACAGTTTGTCTCTGGTTGTCCAGGTCCACTATTCGATCACGCAACTCTTGATGAAGTTGCGCCATACTGGCTTCCAAATGTCTTTGCTCCTCCAAGAGGGCAGATTTTTCTGTGGCACTGTTTAAGACCTCATCAGCCATTTCATCTCTTTCCTGCTCTGCATGAAGTCTGGATCGCTCAGAAACTGCAAGTTCCTCTTGAAGTTGGAGAATTTCCGCTTCTATTTGACTTTTTCGCATCAGCTTGTTGGATGCACTCCCTTTTTTGGCCTCTGGATCCAGCGGCTCTTTACTCTGTTCTGCAGCAGTACCACACGTAGGAGTATCTCCTAGGACCTCTCCAAGACTTTTGTCAATGTCTACTACAGGCTTGTGTAACTTTCTGAAAACTTTCATCTTCTTCTGGGCATCAGGCAGTAGTCCCTTCGCTATTGTACCTAGGGACCATGTAGGGAGAGAGAAACCGTCTTCATGATTGCAGCTATACTGACATGTCCTGTCATCTAGCCCTGCCTGGGTATGGGTTTCAGACACTAGGCCGCCATCTCCCCACTCGCCTCTCGTCATGTCAGGTATAACTATCGTCTGGTTGCTACCAGTAACCACATCAGTTTGGCCAGACCTCAACATGGCAGCCTCTCTCTCTGAGTTGCTATCGGTCACAGCACATGGTCATATATACCGCTCATGTCATTCTCAATTCTGCCCTCAAGGGGCACTGCTGAGCTAATCCCCACCTTGGACACTTCTCTAGCCACTGTTTCCTGCACATTCACTACAGTGGGTTCCCCCAACTCTGTGCTCTCAACATTTATCTGCATTTTTCCAACTTTTACATTTTTACCTACAGGGAGCACTTCTCCCCTGGTCACACCCTGCAGTGGAAAATGCATATCAACATCATCATCACATGGCATCATACTTTCATTTGGCATTTCCGCAAACTTGGCACAATCGCTTTGCACCTTATCAGCGCCACTGTTTTTAATGGTCACATCACTTAAAGGGGTCGCTACCGATTCTGCAGGAGCCTCGTCACTTCCTGCAGAAGGGTCTGCCTTACCCCACAGCAACGATTCAATATCCTGGCCAAACAACATATCAGATATACGTGAAACTGCATCATGAATTTCTCGAGTCACTGTTTGCACTGGAGTCTCACACGCCGTGAGAGCCACCGGATAGTTCATGCTATCCCCATGAATGTCCCGCACACAGTTCTCAGCCACCTGACCCTCTGCAACACACGGAGTAATAATCGGAACAGTCTTACCCTCAGATGTCACGGGTTCGACAGTCCCAGACGATGAGGGAGTTCCAGGAACATCTTACCCAAGGTCACCGTCCTTCTCCTGGACATTAGGAACCTCCAGCCTTTGATTCCTGGTTACCTGACTCCTGACCATAGGACAATCAGGTGCACACTTTGTGACTTGACGGCATCTCCAGCAGCGCTCTCTCTTTTGCCATGCAGCTGCACTCTGTAGTGGTTGGTTGCACCTAGCAACCGCATCACTGCTCCTCCGCACATCCTCTCTAGGACTCTGTACGCCGCAAACACTTGTACTCTTGAGAGCCGCACCGCTCTCCACCTTCTTTTTTTCCCGACGGTTGCCCTTGGCAATGGCACACCACACCTTTTCGTCTGGGTTTCCAGCCGCATCACCGACACTTTGGACTTTTACAAATTGTCCATTCAGATTTGAAGGCTTTCTCTCCAGGGCCAACTGCAATTGCGCCCTCAAAGCCTCCCCCTCTGCATCCAAACGCATCCTCCGAGCCTGCAGTTCCTCAGCACAGTGGTTACCACAGGAAATGCCTAGACCTTGGGTTAGGACTTCCCTTGGTCGGCCAAACTGCTTCATGAGCTTTTCATGCTCCTGTTGCCACTTCAGGTGCCTTTGGTTAGCCTCCAAATTGGCCTGCCTCAGCTGCTCGGCGAGATCCTCCATCCACCCCATAGCAACAGACAGTCCAGACACCAGGAATTTTTTTTTTTTTTTCCCCTTCTTCTTAACACGTCCACTTTAATCTGAGACCAGTCTCCAGGTGTCTCCCTGTAGAGACAATCTCAGCACTGCACCGCAGACATAATAGTCTCTTTAAACTTTCTCACCGTCCAAAAAAATAGCATTCAGCAGCACCTGCTTTTTCTGCTTGTTTGTTGCTCCCAGCAACGCTTTGCCTTCTCCAGCAGGGACGACTGCCCGCATCCGACACCAAATGTGGGGGGTTAGCTCTGGTCTCGGGGATCATTCACACAAACTTCCTTCCGGACAACGGATTTCATGTCCAAACAGTGCATTTATTTGGCAGTCTTCTCAAACAAAACAACATAAATGAACACCTGCCCGTCTAGGCACTACCTAATACATAAGATATCGCTGACTCACCTAAGACCCCATTCACACACACGGGAACCCATGCGGCTTTCCCAGCCGAACGTCCATGAATTGTGGCTAGCACCTAGCCCCGTGGCCCCTCAGCCCTCCTCAGCTGAGATCACGTTCCCAAAGCCTCACCAGGACTCTGCTACACAAAAACACTCTCTCCCAGAGTGACACACCTTGTCCAGCAGCAGGACTAAATAGACATGGACCTGTCCGAAACCCCGGACTGGAGCATGGGGAACAGGCACCCACCCAGCACATTACCTGTTCCCAGTCAAAGCCCGCCCTGGAACTAGCTGAGCCAGCTATACTAATACTATACTTAACTTGGGGCTTTCACTCCACCAAGGCCAGGCACCTTGGTGACACGCTCTCGGTGCAAACAGCCCTGTCTGACGGTTTCCCTGGGGCTTCACTGCACACATCAGTGTTCACATTGCCACAGTAGACACAGGGGTCAGTATTGAGTCCTATTCTCTTTAATATATTAATTAATGATCTTGTAGAAGGCTTGCACAGTAAAATATACATTTTTGCAGATGACACTAAGCTGTGTAAAGTAATTAACACTGAAGAGGACAGTTTTCTGCTACAGAGGGATCTGGATAGATTGGAGGCTTGGGCAGAGAAGTGGCAGATGAGGTTTAACACTGACAAATGTAAGGTTATGCACATGGGAAGGAATAATGCAAGTCAGCCATACATACTAAATAATAAAACACTGGGTAACACTGACATGGAAAAGGACCTAGGAATTTTAGAAACCAGTGTTAGCAGCTGCTGCCAAGGCCAATCAGAAAATGGGTTGCATCAAAAGGGGCATAGATGCCAATGATGAGAACATAGTCCTACCACTTTAAAAATCACTAGTCAGACCACACATGGAGTACTGTGTAAAGTTCTGGGCTCCTGTGAACAAGTCAGACATAGCAGAGCTGGAGAGGGTTCAGAGGAGGGCAACTAAAGTAATAAATAGAATAGATGGACTACAGTACCCTAAAAGATAACAAAAATTATGGTTATTCACTTTAGAAAAAAGATGACTGAGGGGAGATCTAATAACTATGTATAAATATAAGGGGTCAGTACAGAGATCTCTCCCATCATCTATTTATCCCCAGGACTGTGACTGTGACAAGGAGACATTCTCTGCGTCTGGAGGAAAGAAGGTTTGTACACAAACATAGAAGAGGATTCTTTACGGTAAGAGAAGTGAGACTATGGAGCTCTCTGCCGGAGGAGGTCGTGATGGTGAGTTCACTAAAAGAGTTCAAGAGGGGCCTGGATGTATTTCTGGAGTTTATAGTATTACAGGCTAGAGTTACTAGAGAGGGTTCGTTGATCCAGGGAGTTATTCTGATTGCCTGATTGGAGTCAGGAAGGAATTTTTTTCCCCTAAAGTGGGGAAAATTGGCTTCTACCTCACAAGTTTTTTTTTTGCCTTCCTCTGGATCTACTTGCAGGATTACAGGCTGAACTGGATAGACAGAAGTTTTTTTTAGCCTTATAAACTATGTTACTGTGTATAAATCATTTTAGGGCTATATAAATAAAGACTATCTTTTTTTTTTTAACCGTTAGGCTACTGTAGATTTTTTCATTCGGTTTCATTTTTCTTCCCTATGTTCCATAAGCCATAACTTTTTTATATTTCTGTTCACATGAGGGCTTACTTTTTGCCGGACAAGTTGTACTTTTTACTGCCACGATTAATTATGGCATACAATGTAGTGGGAAGCGGTAAAAAAAAAGTTCCAAATGGGGTGGAATTGGAAAAAAATGCAATTCCTCCAGTGTTTTACGGGTTTTGTTCCCATGACATTCGGTTTGCAGCAAAACTGACCCATGGCCTTCATTTTCCGGGTCAATACAAATACAAAGATACCCCATATGTATAGGTTTTTTATGTATAAATATAGTAAAAATAAAAGTAAACTATGAAAAAAAATGTTTTTTTACATCCCCATATTCTGACCCCCATAACTTTTTTATAGTATTATCTACTAATCTTTGTGGGGACTCATTTTTTACGGGACAATCTGTAGTTTTGATTGATTTTATTTTGGAGTGTGTGTGACTTTTTGATCACATTTTATAAAAAAAATTTGGGTAAGAGAAGCAATGAAAAAGTTGCAAACCGGCCATTTTGACCCTTTTTTCATTACGCCATTCGCCGTATTGGAAAAATGTTTTTATATTTTAATAGTATGGGTGCGGTGATACCCATGATGTTTATATATTTTGTTATTTATGTATTTATTTTTTTATTATACCGAAAGGGGGGTGATTTAAACTTTTTTATTTTGATATATTTTTAATAGTGTTTTTACTTTTTTGTAATGATTTTGAAGTTCATATTTGAGAGTACAAAATCCATTTTTTATTTTCTGAACAATCATGGATTTTTTAAATCCATTTATTACTGACAATTGCTCATTTCTTATGGCCTGCCACCTGGTCAATAAAATAAGAATTGCAGCTTCAATGTCCTCAGCCTCTTAAGCGAGGGTGAATGTATTGAAATCAATTACCGGCATCCTCACTGGCCACAGACGATGCCGGTAAGAACTTGATCATGGCATCTAAAGGCTTTAATTATCGGCATTATAGCCGGTCACAGTAATTAGCTGCGGGTCTCTGCTGTTTGAAACAGTGGAGACCCACAGGCCATGATGCCCGCAGCAAGTGCGAGGTGGCGCCATGTTTGTCTATCGCTCCAGAGCTGTACATATACAGCACTGGTAGTGAAAGGGTTAAAGCATTAGATGGCATGGGGCAAATTTGTAAATAACTAGGGAAACCCTCTTAACAAGTCCATTGTTGTTAGGCTCATGTCTGCATAATGCAGGACATGACAGGACCTCATAGTAAAAGATGCTCTTTTAAACCGCTCTCCCTGGGTAATAGATGAGGTGCAGAATTCCCAAAACGAAAATAAAGCTATATTATTTCATAATTATACTCTTACACAATACTGCAAATTCAGGAGCTAGATCAACTTTAATTTATTTGCTCAGTCCAATATCTTAAAATTGTGCAAGTGTATAAAACTTACATCTTTACAGTCCTCTTTTGTGCAACTAGTTTTCATTCGAAGATCAAACCACCTTACAGTGCCATCTTCACCACATGAAAGAAACGTATAGGGATCATTTGGTACAGTCATGATCTGCATTAGAAAAACAATACATATGCTTTAATTAAACCCAGTAAATATCTCAGTCTACCAGTTTGGGAAAGGATGAAGACTTCTATGTAGACATCTGTGTACATGCTGTATGCCTACTAACTTGCGGCAGGACGGATTCGACAGGCTATTCAGCCTGCCGGATCCGTCCTGCCGCAAGTGCCCGTGCACTGCCGTGCTGCCGCTCTGTCCCCATTGACTATAATGGGTCGGGGGGGCGGAGCTACGGCACAGCACGGCAGTGCACAGCCGGAGATCGCCAGACAAAAAGTCCTGCATGTCCGACTTTTAGTCCAGCGATCTCCGGCCGCGCTCTGCCGAGCTGCGCTGTAGCTCCGCCCCCCGCCCCATTATAGTCAATGGGGACAGAGCGGCAGCACGGTAGTGCACGGGCACTTGTGGCAGGACGTATCCGTCCTGCCGCAAGTGTAAAAGTACCCTAAAATGCTTTACAATCCTGATGCTTGTGCACAGCACAATACACACACATGCATATTTATGTGGAGATGGTTTACAAAGACTGTGCACTATGATCTAAGGACTTCATGAGCAGCCTAAAACATATACACAGCACCTCCTACAGCTAGAATTGGATGGGCACCTACCTTCTGTGTTAGCACAGGGCCGGGACAAAAGGTAGGAAGACGTAGCCACTTGACCAGGACTCCACCTCATGGCAGGCAAGGGAGGGGCGCAAAAATGCTCTTACTATCTTGGGTGCTGCAGCTAGGAGTATTTACAGCTCTGAAAAGACTAATTCACTGCTTCACCCCTGCCTGCTGTGCCCTCTACCAGTGCTGCATGGTGGGCTTGCTTGCAGACTAGCTGTTTTCCTAGTGTCTCTTCTGCACCCACTGATGCTGTGATCATGGAATTCCCTGGTTCGCAGCATTGGAAGGGCGCAGGAGAGAAGCATATAAGACAATACTCCTTTGCTTGAACCCACTCTGCCAAAGCCTGCATTGCACTTTTATGCCAGGCTTTAGCCAGCAGCACTGTACTATGGAGATCCTGCCAGGACAGCGATTACAGTATGGCCACAGGGAGAGCATCTGTACTACCATATACCACAGTGTATGGGGGTATGGATTCTAAAGAACTTAAGGTGCCTATTTCGCATTATTAATTAAAAAATATATAACAAATGTAATTTTGTAACAAAAGTGTTATTAAAGGTTTAGGTACACTTTAACCCCTTAAGGACCGGGCTCATTTTCACCTTAGGACCAGGCCATTTTTTGCAAATCTGACCAGTGTCACTTTATGTGGTGATAACTTTAAAACGCTTTTTCTTATCCAGGCCATTCTGAGATTGTTTTTTTGTCACATATTGTACTTCATGACACTGGTAAAATTAAGTCGAAAAATTTCATTTTTATTTATAAAAAAATATCAAGTTAAAAAAAAAATTGCAATTTTCCAAGTTTCAATTTCTCTACTTCTATAATACATAGTAATACCGCCCAAAAAAGTTATTGATTTACATTCCCCATATGTCTACTTCATGTATCGATCATTTTGGGAATGCCATTTTATTTTTTGGGGACGTTACAAGGCTTAGAAGTTTAGAAGCAAATCTTGAAATTTTTCAGAAATTTTCAAAAACCCACTTTTTAGGGACCAGTTCAGGTCTGAAGTCACTTTGTGAGGCTTACATAATAGAAACCATCCAAAAATGACCCCATTCTAGAAACTACACCCCTCAAGGTATTTAAAACTGATTTTACAAACGTCATTAACCCTTTAGGTTTTCCACAAGAGTTAATGGCAAATGGAGATAAAATTTCAGAATTTCGATTTTTGGAAAATTTTCCGTTTGAATCCATTTTTCCAGTAACAAAGCAAGGGTTAACAGCCAAACAAAACTCAATTTTTATTGCCCCGATTCTGTAGTTTTCAGAAACACCCCATATGTGGGCGTAAACTGCTGTATGGCCAAACGGCAGGGCACAGAAGTAAGGGAACGCCATATGGTTTTTGGAAGGCGGATTTTGCTGGACTGGATTTTTGACACCATGTCCCATTTGAAGCCCCCGATGCACCCCTAGAGTAGAATCTCCAAAAAAGTGACTCCATCTAAGAAACTACACCCCTCAAGGTATTCAAAACTGATTTTACAAACTTTGTTAACCCTTTAGGTGTTCCACAAGAGTTATTGGCAAATGGAGATGAAATTTCAGAATTTCTATTTTTGTTACCTTGCCTCAAAAAAGTGTAATATAGAGCAACCAAAAATCATATTTACCCTAAAATAATACAAACAAAACTGCCACCTTATCCCGTACTTTCCAAAATGGGGTCACTTTTTTGGAGTTTCTACTGTAGGGGTGCATCAGGGGAGCTTCAAATGGGACATGGTGTCAAATAACCAGTCCAGCAAAATCTGCCTTCCAAAAACCATATGGCGTTCCCTTCCTTCTACGCCCTGCCGTTTGGCCATACAGCAGTTTACGACCACATATGGGGTGTTTCTGCAAACTAGAGAATCGGGGCAATATATATTGAGTTTTGTTTGGCTGTTAACCCTTGCTTTGTTACTGGAAAAATTGATTAAAATGGAAAATTTGCAAAAAAATAGCTATTTTCGGACCGTTTTTATTTTTGTTATTTACATCGTTGAACTGACAGGTTAGATTGTGTGCTATTTCTATAGAGCAGGTTGCTACGGACGCGGCAATACCAAATATGGCTACTTTTTGGGGGTTTTGTTTCAGTTTTACATAATACAGCATTTTGAAAAAATGATTTTTAGTGTCTTCACATTCTGAAAGCCATATATTTTTTTATTTTTTGGGCGACTGTCTTATGTAGGGGCTCATTTTTGCGGGATGAGATGGCGGTTTGATTGGAACTATCTTGGGGTGCATATGACATTTTGGTCGCCTGCTATTACACTTTTGTGATGTAAGGTGACAAAAATGGCTCTTGACACCGTATTTTATATTTTTTTTTGTGTTCACCTGAGGGGTTCGGTGATGTGTTATTTTTATAGAGCAGGTTGCGACGGACGTGCCGATACCAAATATGTATACTTTTTATTTATTTATTTAAGTTTTACACAATATTATCATTTTTAAAACAAAACAAATCATGTTTTAGTGTCTCCATAGTCTGAGAGCCCTATTTTATTTTTTTTTTGGGGGTGATTGTCCTATGTGGGGTATCATTTTTGCGGGATGAGATGACGGTTTGATTGGCACTATTTTTGGGTGCATATAACTTTTTGATCGCTTGCTATTACAGTTTTGGAGATGTGAGGTGACAAAAATGTTTTTTACATTGTTTTTATTTTATTTTTTAACAGTATTTACCTGAGGGGTTAGATAATGTGATATTTTTATAGAGCAGGTTTTTACGGACGCGGCGATACATAATATGTATACTTTTTATTTATTTATTTTACTTTAACACAATAATAGCATTTTAGAAAAAAAAATTATGTTTTAGTGTCTCCATAGTCTGAGAGCCATATTTTTTATTTTTTGGGCGATTGTCCTATATAAGGACTCATTTTATGCAGGATGAGATGGCGGTTTTATTGGTACTATTTTGGGAGGCATACGCCTTTTTGATCACTTGGTATTACACTTTTTGTGATGCAAGGTGACAAAAATGGCTTTTACACCATTTTTATGTGTTTTTTACGGTATTTGCGTGAGGGGTTAGGTCACATGATATTTTTATAGAGGAGATTTTTACGGACGCGCGATACCTAATATGTGTAGTTTATTTGTTTTTGTTTTTATTCAGTGATATGTATTTTTCTTATTTTTACTTTTTTTTCACTTTTTGACATTTTTGACCCAGACCCACTTGGTTCTTGTAGATCCAGTGGATCTGGTGTCTATATAATACAGAACAGTACACTATATAGTGTACTGCACTGTATTTTTACTTTTCACAGTCTGGTCAGACTTCTGCCTTTAGCAGAGTCTGACCAGAAGTTACTATACCATGGCAAGCAGGGCGCTTCTGAAGCGTCCTGCTGCCATAGTAACCATCACCCGCTGCCATTACAGAGCAGCGGGTGATGGGAAGAGAGGTGAGCTCCCTCCTCTGCTTTCCTCTCCTGTCGGGGGGCTGCAAAGGTACGGCAGCCCCCGATGGGAAGGGAGGAACTCCCTCCATGTTAACACCTTCTATACCGCGGTCCGTACGGACCGCGGTATAAAGGGTTAAACTGCTGACATCTGCAGCACAGATGTCAGCAGTTTATAGCAGGGGGTCAGCAATGTGCTGACCCCCTGCTACCCAGTAGACACCAGGGAAATGGATTGAAAGGAGGCGAGCGAGGGATCGCAATTGCGATCCCGCCTGCCGCACTGCCAGCCTCCCGCGCCGCCCACCCGCATCACCGCCCGCAATCCCCCCCCATGCACCGCCCGGGAGGTCAATAAGATGGCGGGGTGCAGGGGGGGGGTTAAAATTTAACATTGGGTGCATATTTTAGTCTCTGATCCCCGCGGTCACAGACCGCGGGGATCAGAGATCGCACATAGCGCAGCAAACCACAGGTCTGAATTGACCTGAGGTTTGCTGCGATCGCTGACATGGGGGGGTCACAGGACCCCCCTGGGCATTGTGCCAAGATGCCTGCTGATTGATTTCAGCAGGCATCTTGTTCCGATCACCGCCACGTGCGCAGCGGTGATCGGAACTTCTCAGGGCGTACATGTACGCCCTTGGTCCATAAGTACCAGGACGCAAGGGCATACATGTACGCCCTTCGTCCTTAAGGGGTTAAAGTAAAATTCCTTACAAGGGAATGGCACAACACACAAAAGAGGCTTCACAGGGAATACAATTTATTACTAAAAACAGACATGTCATTAGAGATTACAGGTCTTCATTAACACTGGGTTCAGACCTGAACGTTTCTGAGACGCGCGTTTTCCGCGTGTTTTTGGCAATAGTAAACGCGCGTTTTACGCGCGTTTGTGTGATTGACTACAGTGTTGTCCAATGACCAAATATCCCTGTCTATATGAAGTTTGGCCTTTCCAGCATGTTGCAAATTCATAAACGCGCGTTTGAACGCGTGTTTTCAGTGTCAAAAACGCACATAATCAAGCGTTGCGCGTTCCCATTGAAGTCTATGGGCCAAAACGCGCGACAAACGCCCCAAAAAAAGCTCAAGTACTTGTTTATGCGTCGGGCGTTTTTCAGCGCGTTCGAACGCGCTGAAAAACGAGAAAATGTGATCCAGTCCCATAGGGAAGCATTAGTTTGCATCGGTTATGCGTTTTACAGCGCGTTTGAACGTGCTGTAAAACGCGCAAGTGTGAACCGAGGGTAAGGGAACCAGTCATCAGGTTTCTGCTGCCTGAACCACAGGCATGAAATCCTGACAGGGTTTTCTGCTGCCTGAACCACAGGCATGAAATCCTGACAGGGTTCCTCATGAGTAGTGTTGAGAGAACAGTTCGAGCATAGTTCGTACCGAATTTTGGGGTGTCCGGGACACGGACCCGAACCAGAACATTTTCAAAAAAGTTCGGGTTCGTTGTTCGGCGATTACTTCCCGCTTTCTAAAGGGCTGCACAGCAGCCAATCAGCTAGCGTTTTACTTCTTGCCCTAAGAGCCCATCACAGCCATGCCTACTAATAGCATGGCTGTGATTGGCCAAGTGCAGCATGTGAACCAGCCTCTATTTAAGCTGGAGTCACGTAGCGCCGCACGTCACACTGCTCTGATTAGTGTAGAGAGAGGACGCAGCTTCTGTGAGGGCGAGATTAGACAGGGAAAAATCAGCAACAGCACCTAATGAACTGATCGATCTACAGCTGTGAATGATTGAACTTCTGCTAGTTACTTGCTCACTGGTTTTTAGGCTGCACAGAGCGTTTTTCTGTCACTTATTTTCTGGGGTGATTGGCGGCCATTTTGTGACTTGTGGTGCACCAGAACAAGCTGCCAGCAAGTCCATCAATCCTAGTTTTTTTTTGCTATATCCTACATCAGGGGCATGGCTGTGCTAATTGTCACCCCTAGAAACTCAGGATAGCAATTTCTATATTTTATTAAGGGGTTAAATACAATTGCCCAAATACCAATCCCCTAAATCTGGTGTTCCAGCTTTGGCTAGCCAAGTATAATACTGTCTGATGTCTGGCAAAGGATAGAGTATTTTCTGTGGTGAAATTCAATTGCCAAAATAGCAATACCATGAATCAGTGGTTTCAGCTGTGGCTGGCAAAGTTTCACACTGGGAACACACTTCGCGTGTTCCCAGGGAGCGCATATGACGCGCGCTTCTGCCGCGAAGTGGCTGTTTTATGGAAGACCGTGTCATATGCGCTCTCTCATAATAGAATATGGGTTGGATCGCGCGTGCTGCCGCGCAATAGTCACGGCAGCCGACGCGATCGCGTAGGGCGTTTTACAGCGCGGTCGTCCGCGCTATAAAACGCTGACATGTGAACCATGCACATAGGGATGCATGGCTTTTCACATGTTGAGCGTTTTTCAGCGCGTATGAACGTGCTGAAAAACGCTAGAGGTGTGTTCCCAGGGTCATAGTGTCCTGCAAAGCATATATTTTGTTCTGGGGTGAAATTCAATTACCAAAATAGCAATACCCTGAATATGGTGTCCCAGCTGTTGCAGGCAAGTTTCATAGTGTCCGCAAAAACATATATTTTATTCTGGGATGAAATTCAATTGCCAAAATAGCAATACCATAAATCAGTGGTTTCAGCTGTGGCTGGCCAAGGTTCATAGTGTCTGCAAAAGCATATATTTTGTTCTGGGGTGAAATTCAATTGCCAAAATAGCAATACCATAAATCAGTGGTTTCAGCTGTGGCTGGCCAAGTTTCATAGTGTCCGCAAAAACATATATTTTGTTCTGGGGTGAAATTCAATTGCCAAAATAGCAATACCATAAATCTAGTGGTTTCAGCTGTGGCTGGCCAAGTTTCATAGTGTCCGCAAAAACATATATTTTGTTCTGGGGTGAAATTCAATTGCCAAAATAGCAATACCATAAATCAGTGGTTTCAGCTGTGGCTGGCCAAGTTTCATAGTGTCCGCAAAAACATATATTTTGTTCTGGGGTGAAATTCAATTGCCAAAATAGCAATACCATAAATCAGTGGTTTCCAGCTGTGGCTGGCCAAGATTCATAGTGTCCGCAAAAACATATATTTTGTTGTGGGGTGAATATTCAATTGCCAAAATAGCAATACCCTGAATCTGGTGTCCCAGCTGTTGCAGGCCAAGTGTTAATCTGTCCGTAAAAGGGTATATTTTGTTCTGCGGTGAAATTCAATTGCCAAAATAGCAATACCATAAATCAGTGGTTTCAGCTGTGGCTGGCCAAGTTTCATAGTGTCTGCAAAAACATATATTTTGTTCTGGGGTGAAATTCAATTGCCAAAATAGCAATACCATAAATCAGTGGTTTCAGCTGTGGCTGGCCAAGTTTCATAGTGTCCGCAAAAACATATATTTTGTTCTGGGGTGAAATTCAATTGCCAAAATAGCAATACCATAAATCAGTGGTTTCAGCTGTGGCTGGCCAAGATTTCATAGTGTCCGCAAAAACATATATTTTGTTCTGGGGTAATATTCAATTGCCAAAATAGCAATACCCTGAATCAGTGGTGTCTCAGCTGTTGCAGGCCAAGTGTTAATCGTGTCCGTAAAAGCGTATATTTTGTTCTGGGGTGAAATTCAATTGCCAAAATAGCAATACCATAAATCAGTGGTTTCAGCTGTGGCTGGCCAAGTTTCATAGTGTCCGCAAAAACATATATTTTGTTCTGGGGTAAAATTCAATTGCCAAAATAGCAATACCATAAATCAGTGGTTTCAGCTGTGGCTGGACAAGATTCATAGTGTTCGCAAAAACATATATTTTGTTCTGGGGTGAAATTCAATTACCAAAATAGCAATACCATAAATCAGTGGTTTCAGCTGTGGCTGGCCAAGATTCATAGTGTCCGCAAAAACATATATTTTGTTCTGGGGTGAAATTCAATTGCCAAAATAGCAATACCATAAATCAGTGGTTTCAGCTGTGGCTGACCAAGATTCATAGTGTCCGCAAAAACATATATTTTGTTCTGGGGTGAAATTCAATTGCCAAAATAGCAATACCCTGAATCTGGTGTCCCTGCTGTTGCAGGCCAAGTGTTAATCTGTCCGTAAAAGGGTATATTTTGTTCTGCGGTAAAATTCAATTGCCAAAATAGCAATACCATAAATCAGTGGTTTCAGCTGTGGCTGGCCAAGATTCATAGTGTCCGCAAAAACATATATTTTGTTCTGGGGTGAAATTCAATTGCCAAAATAGCAATACCATAAATCAGTGGTTTCAGCTGTGGCTGGCCAAGATTCAAAGTGTCCGCAAAAACATATATTTTGTTCTGGGGTGAAATTCAATTGCCAAAATAGCAATACCATAAATCAGTGGTTTCAGCTGTGGCTGGCCAAGTTTCATAGTGTCCGCAAAAACATATATTTTGTTCTGTGGAAAAATTCAATTGCCAAAATAGCAATACCATAAATCAGTGGTTTCAGCTGTGGCTGGCCAAGATTCATAGTGTCCGCAAAAACAGATATTTCTGTTCTGGGGTGAAATTCAATTGCCAAAATAGCAATACACTGAATCTGGTGTCACAGCTGTTGCAGGCCAAGTGTTAATCTGTCCGTAAAAGGGTATATTTTGTTCTGCGGTGAAATTCAATTGCCAAAATAGCAATACCATAAATCTGTGGTTTCAGCTGTGGCTGGCCAAGATTTATAGTGTCCGCAAAAACATTTATTTTGTTCTGGGGTGAAATTCAATTGCCAAAATAGCAATACCATAAATCAGTGGTTTCAGCTGTGGCTGGCCAAGATTCATAGTGTCTGCAAAAACATATATTTTGTTGTGGGGTGAAATTCAATTGCCAAAATAGCAATACCCTGAATCTGGTGTACCAGCTGTTGCAGGCCAAGTTTTATAGTGTCCGCAAAAACATATATTTTGTTCTGGGGTGAAATTCAATTGCCAAAATAGCAATACCAATAATCAGTGGTTTCAGCTGTAGCTGGCCAAGATTCATAGTGTCTGCAAAAACATATATTTTGTTGTGGGGTGAAATTCAATTGCCAAAATAGAAATACCATAAATCAGTGGTTTCAGCAGTGGCTGGCCAAGATTCATAGTGTCCGCAAAAACATATATTTTGTTCTGGGGTGAAATTCAATTGCCAAAATAGCAATACCCTGAATCTGGTGTCCCTGCAGTTGCAGGCCAAGTTTCATAGTGTCCGCAAAAACATATATTTTGTTCTGGGGTGAAATTCAATTGCCAAAATAGCAATACCCTGAATCTGGTGTCCCAGCTGTTGCAGGCCAAGTTTCATAGTGTCCGCAAAAACATATTTTGTTCTGCGGTGAAATTCAATTGCCAAAATAGCAATACCATAAATCTGTGGTTTCAACTGTGGCTGGCCAAGTTTCAAAGTGTCCGCAAAAACATATTTTGTTGTGGGGTGAAATTCAATTGCCAAAATAGAAATACCATGAATCTGGTGTTCCAGCTGTTGCAGGCCAAGTGTTAATCTGACCGTAAAAGGGTATATTTTGTTCTGTGGTGAAATTCAATTGCCAAAATAGCAATACCATAAATCAGTGCTTTCAGCTGTGGCTGGCCAAGTTTCATAGTGTTTGCAAAAACATATATTTTGTTCTGGGGTGAAATTCAATTGCCAAAATAGCAATACCATAAATCAGTGGTTTCAGCTGTGGCTGGCCAAGTTTCATAGTGTCCGCAAAAACATATATTTTGTTCTGGGGTTAAATTCAATTGCCAAAATAGCAATACCATACATCAGTGGTTTCAGCTGTGGCTGGCCAAGATTCATAGTGTCCGCAAAGACATATATTTTGTTCTGGGGTGAAATTCAATTGCCAAAATAGCAATACCATACATCAGTGGTTTCAGCTGTGGCTGGCCAAGATTCATAGTGTCCGCAAAGACATATATTTTGTTCTGGGGTGAAATTCAATTGCCAAAATAGCAATACCCTGCATCTGGTGTCCCAGCTGTTGCAGGCCAAATTTCATAGTGTCCGCAAAAACATATATTTTGTTGTGGGGTGAAATTCAATTGCCAAAATAGCAATACCCTGAATCTGGTGTCCCAGCTGTTGCAGGCCAAGTGTTAATCTGTCGGTAAAAGGGTATATTTTGTTCTGCGGTGAAATTCAATTGCCAAAATAGCAATATCATAAATCAGCGGTTTCAGCTGTGGCTGGCCAAGTTTCATAGTGTCTGCAAAAACATATATTTTGTTCTGGGGTGAAATTCAATTGCCAAAATAGCAATACCATAAATCAGTGGTTTCAGCTGTGGCTGGCCAAGTTTCATAGTGTCCGCAAAAACATATATTTTGTTTTGGGGTGAAATTCAATTGCCAAAATAGCAATACCATAAATCAGTGGTTTCAGCTGTGGCTGGCCAAGTTTCATAGTGTCCGCAAAAACATATATTTTGTTCTGGGGTAAAATTCAATTGCCAAAATAGCAATACCATAAATCAGTGGTTTCAGCTGTGGCTGGCCAAGATTCATAGTGTCCGCAAAAACATATATTTTGTTCTGGGGTAATATTCAATTGCCAAAATAGCAATACCCTGAATCTGGTGTCATAGCTGTTGCAGGCCAAGTGTTAATCTGTCCGTAAAAGGGTATATTTTGTTCTGCGGTGAAATTCAATTGCCAAAATAGCAATACCATAAATCAGTGGTTTCAGCTGTGGCTGGCCAAGTTTCATAGTGTCCGCAAAAACATATATTTTGTTCTGGGGTAAAATTCAATTGCCAAAATAGCAATACCATAAATCAGTGGTTTCAGCTGTGGCTGGACAAGATTCATAGTGTTCGCAAAAACATATATTTTGTTCTGGGGTGAAATTCAATTACCAAAATAGCAATACCATAAATCAGTGGTTTCAGCTGTGGCTGGCCAAGATTCATAGTGTCCGGAAAAAACATATATTTTGTTCTGGGGTGAAATTCAATTGCCAAAATAGCAATACACTGAATCTGGTGTCACAGCTGTTGCAGGCCAAGTGTTAATCTGTCCGTAAAAGGGTATATTTTGTTCTGCGGTGAAATTCAATTGCCAAAATAGCAATACCATAAATCTGGTGGTTCCAGCTGTGGCTGGCCAAGTATTTATAGTGTCCGTAAAAACATATATTTTGTTCTGGGGTGAAATTCAATTGCCAAAATAGCAATACCATAAATCAGTGGTTTCAGCTGTGGCTGGCCAAGATTCATAGTGTCCGCAAAAACATATATTTTGTTGTGGGGTGAAATTCAATTGCCAAAATAGCAATACCCTGAATCAGTGGTGTTCCAGCTGTTGCAGGCCAAGTTTCATAGTGTCCGCAAAAACATATATTTTGTTCTGGGGTGAAATTCAATTGCCAAAATAGCAATACCATAAATCAGTGGTTTCAGCTGTAGCTGGCCAAGATTCATAGTGTCTGCAAAAACATATATTTTGTTGTGGGGTGAAATTCAATTGCCAAAATAGAAATACCATAAATCAGTGGTTTCAGCAGTGGCTGGCCAAGATTCATAGTGTCCGCAAAAACATATATTTTGTTCTGGGGTGAAATTCCATTGCCAAAATAGCAATACCCTGAATCTGGTGTCCCTGCAGTTGCAGGCCAAGTTTCATAGTGTCCGCAAAAACATATATTTTGTTCTGGGGTGAAATTCAATTGCCAAAATAGCAATACACTGAATCTGGTGTCCCAGATGTTGCAGGCCAAGTTTCATAGTGTCCGCAAAAACATATATTTTGTTCTGGGGTGAAATTCAATTGCCAAAATAGAAATACCATAAATCAGTAGTTTCAGCTGTGGCTGGCCAAAATTCATAGTGTCCGCAAAAACATATATTTTGTTCTGGGGTGAAATTCAATTGCCAAAATAGCAATACCCTGAATCTGGTGTCCCAGCTGTTGCAGGCCAAGTTTCATAGTGTCCGCAAAAACATATATTTTGTTCTGAAGTGAAATTCAATTGCCAAAATAGCAATACCATAAATCAGTGGTTTCAGCTGTGGCTGGCCAAGTTTCATAGTGTCCGGAAAAAACATATATTTTGTTGTGGGGTGAAATTCAATTGCCAAAATAGCAATACCCTGAATCTGGTGTCCCAGCTGTTGCAGGCCAAGTGTTAATCTGTCCGTAAAAGGGTATATTTTGTTCTGCGGTGAAATTCAATTGCCAAAATAGCAATACCATAAATCAGTGGTTTCAGCTGTGGCTGGCCAAGATTCATAGTGTCCGCAAAAACATATATTTTGTTCTGGGGTGAATATCAATTGCCAAAATAGCAATACCCTGAATCTGGTGTCCCAGCTGTTGCAGGCCAAGTTTTATAGTGTCCACAAAAACATATATTTTGTTCTGGGGTGAATATCAATTGCCAAAATAGCAATACCAAAATCAGTGGTTTCAGCTGTGGCTGGCCAAGATTCATAGTGTCTGCAAAAACATATATTTTGTTGTGGGGTGAAATTCAATTGCCAAACTAGAAATACCATAAATCAGTGGTTTCAGCAGTGGCTGGCCAAGATTCATAGTGTCCGCAAAAACATATATTTTGTTGTGGAGTGAAATTCAATTGCCAAAATAGCAATACCCTGAATCTGGTGTCCCTGCAGTTGCAGTCCAAGTTTCATAGTGTCCGCAAAAGAGTAGATTACTCTTACCGGTAATTGGATTTTCCAATAGCCTCCACAACGGCCCCACCGGGGGATGTCCCCGCCTCCCCAGGACAGGAAACAACGCGAAGCTGAAGTTTAAAAGGCCCCTCCCCTTACCTTGCTCCAGTTAATAACATAGGACTCGGAATTGCTGAAAGAAGTGTATTGAAATATTATCATCATACAACAAACACTTCAAGAAAACAGAATCAAACCATGGGTAGGGAAACTCCAGGGCCGTTGTGGAGGCTATTGGAAAATCCAATTACCGGTAAGAGTAATCTACTCTTTTCCCGGCGCCTCCACAACGGCCCCACCGGAGGATTAACAGAGAAATATCATCATTAGGGTGGGACTACTGCTGACAGCACTTTTCTGCCAAACAGTAACTTAGAGTTATTAGTGACGTCCAGTTTATAGTGTTTGAAAAAGGTGTTCGGATTTGACCAGGTGGCTGCTGTACAGATCTGTTCCACCGAAGCTGAGGCATATTCGGCCCACGAAGTCGACACCGCTCTGGTAGAATGAGCCTTCACTCCCGAAGGGGGATAAATCCCTTTGTTGGTAGCAATAAGCAATTGTACATCTAATCCATCTTGAGATGGAGCCCTTACTCGCAGCGGCTCCCTTGTTCTTCCCCTGAAACTGCAGGAGAAGATGGTCGGACTTCCTAAATGAACTAGAACAGTCCAGGTAAGTAAGGATACAACGTCTTACGTCGATGTTGTGGAATCTTCTGCCCAGATCCGAGGACGGATTTGGGCAGAAGGAGAGCAAGCAAATCTCCTGTTGACGGTGGAAGTTCGAGACCACTTTAGGAAGGAAAGAGGGCGCATGTTTGAGGATAATGCAGTCATCCAGGATAGAGAGATATGGTGGTTTGCACGAGAAGGCCTGGATCTCCCCACTCTCCTGGCTGAGGTGATGGCAATTAGAAATGCGGTTTTCCACGTTAATAATTTTAAGGGAATTTCTTGGAGAGGCTCAAAGGGCGGATCCATTAGTACCTGTAGAACCAGGTTAAGGTCCCAAGGAGGGATGGGGAGTGGACAAACGGGATCTTCCTGGCTGCTCCCCTCTGAAACCTCTTAATTAAAGGTATTTCTGCTAGCCTGGCATCGAAAAAAATTACTAAGGGCCGATATCTGGACTTTTAAGGTGTTTGGTTTAAGACCTTTATCTAGCCCTGACTGGAGGAACTCCAGGATGAGAGGTATATTTGGATGATTAAGTTGGTTCCACTTATCGCCTGCAAACTTATGAAAGGACTTCCAGGTTCTTAAGTAGATTTTGGAGGTAGAGTCCTTTTACTAGCTAGGACTGTAGAGATGACCGCATCCGATAGCCCTTTTTGTTTTAGGAGGAATTGTTCAGATTCCACGCCGTCAGACGTAGACGTTTTGCTTCCGGATGTATGATCGGGCCCTGACGGAGGAGCCCTGGGTAGGATGGAAGAATCCAGAAGTTGCTCCCTGCCTGCTGGGACAGTAAGGAAACCACGTTCTCTTGGGCCAATATGGGGCAATCAGGATCAGGTGGGATCTTTCCTCTAAGGCCTTCATTAAGACCCGAGGGATGAGGTTTAAAGGGGGAAGGCATATAGGAGTCCTTTTGGCCACGGGGAGGATAGGGCATCCACCCAGAGCGGACCTCCTATTGTAGAAAGAGAACAAAAACTTCTTACTTGTTTGTTTTTGAATCTGCAAATAAATCCAGTATTGGGGTTCCCCATCTGGAGGTGATTTGTCTGAACATCTGCGGATCCAGGGACCACTCTGCTTCTTTTAGGACTTCCCTGCTTAGGAAGTCTGCAATAGCGTTTTCTTTGCCTCTTATGTGGACGGCTGAAAGCGACGTCACGTTCTTTTCGGCCCAGTTGAAGATCGTCTTCGAGAGGTTTATCAGGTTTCTGCTCTTTGTTCCCCCTTGCCGATTTAAGTAGGCAACGGCTGTGGCGTTGTCCGAGAGTATTCGAACATGCTGGGAAGACAACATTGGCTGACAAGCTTGAAGGACTTTGAAGACTGCACTTAGTTCCCTCAAATTTGAGGACGCCTGAGTCATGCCTTGGTCCCATGTGCCTTGGACCATAGCCCCTGAGTGTGGCCCCCAACCTTGACTGCTTGCGTCTGTAGTGACTATGACCGGATCTGGAGGACGCCAGAAGACACCCTGTTGAAGATTTGTGTTGACCCTCCACCAGTACAGTGAAGACTTTACTTTGGGGGAATCTTTATCATTTCCCGTAAGCTCGTTTGTTTGCCGTCCCAAACTTGAAGGAGAAAGGACTGCAGGGGTCTGGAGTGGTGTTGAGCCCATCTCACTGCTGGAATCGTGGACGTTAAGATTCCTAACAGGGACATAATATCTCTTATTGAAGCTGTCTTTTGTTGGCAGAATAAGGAGACTCTTTGGGCGAGGGAAATCTGTTTTTCTGTGGGAAGAAAGGACATGCCCCTGCTGGAGTCCAGCAGGATACCTAGAAACACCTTTTGTTGTTCTGGGAGTAGGTCTGATTTTTCCCTGTTTAATAGCCACCCTAACTCTGTAAGTTTTTCTTGAACTAGGGCCAGGTGAGACTGAAGAATCTGTTCTGACGTACTGGTTATTAGGAGGTCGTCTAGGTAGGGAATGATGACAATACCCTGCAAGTGGAAGAAACCTGTAACCTCTGCCATGACCTTTGAAAATACTCTGGGGGCAGATGATATTCCGAAGGGGAGGGCCTGAAACTGGAAGTGACCCTCCCTTCCCTCTAGGGACACGGCAATCCTCAGGTATTTTTGAAAGTCCTGGTGAATGGGGACGTGGTAATACGCGTCGGACAGGTCTATACTTGCCATGTAGCAGTCGCGTGACAGTAGGTTTGTTACGGATCTGATCGATTCCATTTTGAATTTTTGTACTGTATGTACAGGTTTAAACGCTTTAGATTTATTATGAATCTGAAGGACCCGTTGGGTTTTTGAATCAAAAATATGGGGGAGTAAAATCCCTGTTTTTCTTGGTTTTGGGGACCCGTACAAGGACCTGTTTTTGTAAAAGGGACAGAATTTCCGTTTCTAAAGTCAGCTGTTTCCCTGGATGACGGAAGGGTTTGTTGAAGGTGAAGAATTGTGGGGGGTGCAGAATTCTATCTTGTATCCTTCTTGTACTGTCTTTTGTACCCATTGGGAAGAAGTGATTTTTTCCCAGGCAGTCGAAAAAGCTTTTAATCTGCCCCCACCTGAAGCCTCATGTCATTGTGTTGATTCTTTGGAATTTTTGGAATAGGATTCGGAGTTAAAAGGAATCCTTTGCCTTTCCCCTTGGAGGACTGCCACCTACTGGAGAAATCCCTCTTTTTGTGGTCCGTTTTAAATCTTCTTTGATTGCGAAAGGACCTCCTTTGTTGGAAAAATCTCGAGTCAGATGGAAAGACCTTTTTCCTATCTGAGGCCTTCTCTAAGATATCCTCAAGCACTGATCCGAACAACTTGTCCCCTTCACAGGGAATGGCACACAAACGACCTTTGGAACTAGCGTCCCCGACCAGGACCGAAGCCACACCGCTCTGCGAGAGGCATTGGAAAGGGCTGCCGACCTTGCGGAAAGTTTAATCAGATCAGTTGAGGCATCAGAGAGAAAATTACAGGCTTGCTTGAGGAGAGGAATCGCCCTAGCAACTGCTCCCTAGGGGTACCGGCTGCTATATTTTCCTCAAGCTCTGACAACCAGATGGACAAGGATCCTGCCGTGCATGCCCCTGCGATACTGGGCCTTAACATGGCCGTGTTCACCTCCCAGGCGCGTTTGAGATACCCCTCGCACCTCTTGTCCATGGGGTCTTTTAGAAGACCCATGTCCTCAAACGGAAGTGCCGTCCTCTTGGAGATTTTTGCAACCGGGCGTCAATCTTGGGGTTTTGTCCCAGTTAACAGAGACTTTATCGTCAAAGGGATATTTCCTCTTAAATGCGCCTGGGATAGGGTTGCGTTTCTCCGGGTTTTTCCATTCTTTGGAAATAAGTGAATCTATAGTGTTATGCATAGGAAAAACTCTCTTCCTTTTCTCCCCTAGTCTGTGGAAAATTTTATCCTGTACTGACAAGGGTTCTTTAGGATCCTCAATGTTCATAGTATTTTTAATGGCTTTTAGCAGCCTGTCTGTATCTTCGGGGTGCAGTACGGTCTGCCTGACTCATCCTCAGATTCTGAGTGTGTATCTGAATGAATCTCGCCGTCGTCCGAGTTTATAACCTCCAGAGACTTAGATCTTGGGGGAGGTCTGAGAGGTGGACGGCTGGCCTAAATCTTGCAGGGCTGATTTAATCTCATCTCTGATTAACCCCTTCATGGAGTCAACGAAGGAAGGGGACTCTTCTGTGACTACTTTACCAATGCACTTTTGGCATAGGGATTTTGAGGAGTTTAAGGGCAAGGTTCTCCGGCACATAGCACACTTCTTTTTCTTTGGGTCCCCACTGGATTTAACACCGGGGTCTCTGCCCTAAAAGGCAATGGGATAATCTAATAAGGGTCTTAACTTTCCATTAGGAGGGAAGGAAAGGGCCCCTACACCCACCAGTGAGAAGGTCTATGCAAAAAGAACCGCTCTGGTGTATCCCAGATTGCAGAACAGCTACCCCATATGGGGAGGGGACTTACCGGGCTCTGGGCGGTGGAGGAGTCATCAGGCAGAAGCGCTGGGATCCCTGTGGTTGACATGCCGGGATGCTGCACGCTGAAGCCGGCACTGTGTCTCCCTTCCGGCGCGCCTGTGACGTCACGCGATATTCCCGCTCCCCGCGAGATTTGGAGCGAGGGAGCAGGAGCCCGGGCTGCCGTCACTGACGGGCTTAAGCTTAAAGGCGGGTCCGGGAGCGAGAGTCTCCGGATGGCGTCCCGCCTTCTACACCACTCTTCTCCTCTGCAAGGCTTCCCAGGTGGTGCGCAAAATCTTCAGCTCCCTGCACTAGGAGCGACTCCGCGATCTCCCGAGGACAGGAAACAACTGGAGCAAGGTAAGGGGAGGGGCCTTTTAAACTTCAGCTTCGCGTTGTTTGCTGTCCTGGGGAGGCGGGGACATCCCCCGGTGGGGCCGTTGTGGAGGCGCCGGGGAAAAACATATATTTTGTTCTGGGGTGAAATTCAATTGCCAAAATAGCAATACCCTGAATCTGGTGTCCCAGCTGTTGCAGGCCAAGTTTCATAGTGTCCGCAAAAACATATATTTTGTTCTGGGGTGAAATTCAATTGCCAAAATAGCAATACCCTGAATCTGGTGTCCCTGCAGTTGCAGGCCAAGTTTCATAGTGTCCGCAAAAACATATATTTTGTTCTGGGGTGAAATTCAATTGCCAAAATAGCAATACCCTGAATCTGGTGTCCCAGCTGTTGCAGGCCAAGTTTCATAGTGTCCGCAAAAACATATATTTTGTTCTGAAGTGAAATTCAATTGCCAAAATAGCAATACCATAAATCAGTGGTTTCAGCTGTGGCTGGCCAAGTTTCATAGTGTCCGCAAAAACATATTTTGTTGTGGGGTGAAATTCAATTGCCAAAATAGAAATACCCTGAATCTGGTGTTCCAGCTGTTGCAGGCCAAGTGTTAATCTGACCGTAATAGGGTATATTTTGTTCTGTGGTGAAATTCAATTGCCAAAATAGCAATACCATAAATCAGTGCTTTCAGCTGTGGCTGGCCAAGTTTCATAGTGTTTGCAAAAACATATATTTTGTTCTGGGGTGAAATTCAATTGCCAAAATAGCAATACCCTGCATCTGGTGTCCCAGCTGTTGCAGGCCAAATTTCATAGTGTCCGCAAAAACATATATTTTGTTCTGGGGTTAAATTCAATTGCCAAAATAGCAATACCATACATCAGTGGTTTCAGCTGTGGCTGGCCAAGATTCATAGTGTCCGCAAAGACATATATTTTGTTCTGGGGTGAAATTCAATTGCCAAAATAGCAATACCATACATCAGTGGTTTCAGCTGTGGCTGGCCAAGATTCATAGTGTCCGCAAAGACATATATTTTGTTCTGGGGTGAAATTCAATTGCCAAAATAGCAATACCCTGCATCTGGTGTCCCAGCTGTTGCAGGCCAAATTTCATAGTGTCCGCAAAAACATATATTTTGTTGTGGGGTGAAATTCAATTGCCAAAATAGCAATACCCTGAATCTGGTGTCCCAGCTGTTGCAGGCCAAGTGTTAATCTGTCGGTAAAGGGTATATTTTGTTCTGCGGTGAAATTCAATTGCCAAAATAGCAATATCATAAATCAGCGGTTTCAGCTGTGGCTGGCCAAGTTTCATAGTGTCTGCAAAAACATATATTTTGTTCTGGGGTGAAATTCAATTGCCAAAATAGCAATACCATAAATCAGTGGTTTTAGCTGTGGCTGGCCAAGTTTCATAGTGTCCGCAAAAACATATATTTTGTTTTGGGGTGAAATTCAATTGCCAAAATAGCAATACCATAAATCAGTGGTTTCAGCTGTGGCTGGCCAAGTTTCATAGTGTCCGTAAAAACATATATTTTGTTCTGGGGTAAAATTCAATTGCCAAAATAGCAATACCATAAATCAGTGGTTTCAGCTGTGGCTGGCCAAGATTCATAGTGTCCGCAAAAACATATATTTTGTTCTGGGGTAATATTCAATTGCCAAAATAGCAATACCCTGAATCTGGTGTCACAGCTGTTGCAGGCCAAGTGTTAATCTGTCCGTAAAAGGGTATATTTTGTTCTGCGGTGAAATTCAATTGCCAAAATAGCAATACCATAAATCAGTGGTTTCAGCTGTGGCTGGCCAAGTTTCATAGTGTCCGCAAAAACATATATTTTGTTCTGGGGTAAAATTCAATTGCCAAAATAGCAATACCATAAATCAGTGGTTTCAGCTGTGGCTGGCCAAGTTTCATAGTGTCCGCAAAAACATATATTTTGTTCTGGGGTAAAATTCAATTGCCAAAATAGCAATACCATAAATCAGTGGTTTCAGCTGTGGCTGGCCAAGATTCATAGTGTCCATAAAAACATATATTTTGTTCTGGGGTAATATTCAATTGCCAAAATAGCAATACCCTGAATCTGGTGTCCCAGCTGTTGCAGGCCAAGTGTTAATCTGTCCGTAAAGGGTATATTTTGTTCTGCGGTGAAATTCAATTGCCAAAATAGCAATACCATAAATCAGTGGTTTCAGCTGTGGCTGGCCAAGTTTCATAGTGTCCGCAAAAACATATATTTTGTTCTGGGGTAAAATTCAATTGCCAAAATA